>JASDQU011404350.1:34238-44731 GCA_032191745.1 Picea mariana
ACTACATACAGTGCTTCCGATCTCCGGATGCACTGTATGTGGTATGTTTTAGAAGGAATCTCTCTTTGCAGTTTTCTCTCAAAACCCTAATCTCCAATTTCCAAGGGATAAATCCTAACCCTAGAATTCCAAGATGCTCCAAGAAATCCTAGCGCATCAAGATGTTCCAGGAAATCCCTATTCCCTCAAGTGAGAGAGAGAAACTACAAGTGCAGGTGAAGACTTAAGAGAGAGTAAGAGAGAGGAAATGTGAACTCTTTTCTCTCAATCACATCTCGCAAGAGTGAATATAAGTGAGTGAATTGATATGTCGTGGAAAGACTCTCTCTTTGCAGTTTTCTCTCAAAATCGCAATTTCCAATTTCCAAGGGATAAACCCTAACCCTAGAACTCCAAAATTCTTCAAGAAACCCTAGCACCTAAAGAGAGAGAGAATACAAGTACAATTGAAAACTTAAGAGATAGTAAGAGAGAGAAAATGCACACTGACTTCTCTTAGTCATATCTAATCACAAGAGTGAGTACAAGTGAGTGAATTGATATGTTGTAGAAAGACTCTTCTTTTGGTTTTCTCTCAAGACCCTAATATCCAATTTCGAAGGGATAAACCCTAACCCTAGAACTCCAAGATTCTCCAAGAATCCTTATTGACTTAAGAGAGAGAGAGAGAGAGAGAATACAAGTTCAAGTGAAGGCTTAAGAGAGAGTAAGAGGGAGGAAATGCGTATTGTCTTAGTTGGACATTAATACATTTATCTTATTTTATCTTATATCTCCTCTTAGTCACATCTCATGTTTTAGAATAGAAGTGAATACATGTGAGTGAATCAATATGTTGTAGAAGGATTATCTACTTCTAGTTTTCTCTCAAAACCCTAATCTCCAATTTCCAAGGGATAAACCTTAACCCTAGAACTCTAAGATGCTCCAACAAACCCTAGCACCTCAAGAGAAGGAAGATAATACAAGTACAAAACTTAAGAGAGTGTAAGAGGGAGGAAATTTGAAATCTCTTCTCTTAGTCACATCTCATCACAAGAATGAATACAACTGAGAGAATCAAGGGATAAATGCTAATCTGCAATTTTCGAGGGATACACCCTAACTCTACAACTCCAAGATTCTCTAAGAAACCCTTGTGACTCAAGAGAAAGAGAGAGAGCATGTACATGTGAAAATTTAAGAGAGAGTAAGAGAGAGGAAATGCACACTCTCCTCTCATAGTCACATGTCATTGCAAGAGTAAATACAAGTGAGTGAATCGATATGTTGTAGAAAGACTCTCTCCTAATTTTCTCTCAAAACCCTAATCTCCAATTTCCATGGGATAAATCCTAACCCTGGAACTACAAGATGCTCCAAAAAACCTTAGTGATACAAGTACAAGTGAATACTTAAGTGATAGTAAGAGGGAGGAAATGTGAACTCTCCTCTCTCAGCCACATGTCATCACAAGAGTGAATACAAGTGAGTGAATCAATATGTTGTAGAAAGACTCTCTCCTTCTTATTTTCTCTCAAAACCTTAATTTTCAATTTCCAAGTGATAAAACCTAACACTGTCAAATTTTATGAAACTAATTTCAGATCTGAACATTACTTTAGAGTAACCCAAAAAGTAATACTTAGGTTGTTATTATTGAATAATTTTACACTGAAATTATGACAAAAAATTACAGCAGCGGAAACATAAAGATCAAAGAGGAATTATCTATGCACACGAGACACAAAATTTATGTTATGTAAACTGTCAAATTTCTTAAATCCCATTTATGTTTCAATCCCATTTCTTTACCCCTGTGAGCATCACCCAATGCAATGAGTGCTAAGTGGACTATTCAGATCATGAGAATTATTGGTCATTTGTGACTAATACTCATGGATATGGGTCATAGATTAATGACTTACACTATGCAGTTAATCTCAAAAATGATATCTAATATTTTGCACTGTGGAAGCCCCTCTATGCTTAAAGAATAAGAGTGAAGGGAGATCTAACTGGATAGTTCATAAGGCACAATACTTGCTAAGGCTTTACAAATAGGGTAGCAAGCTAAGTGGGCTTGATTGTGGGGAAAACTCCATAGTTAAGTGTGCTTGAGCCAAAGGCATCTTGGGATGGGTGACCACCTAGGAATTCATGGTTACCAAGTGCAAGCCCTAGAAGTGATGATTGATTCTATGTGATTCATTTCGTTGGTTTCAATCCCATTTCTTCACCCCTATGAGCATCACCCGATGTAATGAGTGTTAAGTGGACTATTCAAATCATGAGAATTATTGGTCAATTGCGACTAATACTCATGGATATGGGTCATAGATTAATGACTTACACTACGCAGTTAATCCTGAAAATGATATCTAATATGTTGCACTGTGGAAGCCCCTCTATGCTTAAATAATAAGAGTGAAGGGATATCTAACTAGATAGTTCATAAGGCAAAATACTTGCTAAGGTTTTGCAAATGGGGTAGCAAGCTAAGTGGGATTGATTGTGGGGAAAACTCCACAGTTAAGTGTGCTTGAGCCAGAGGCGTCTTGGGATGGGTGACCACCTGGGAAGTCCTGGTTATTGGGTGCAAGCCCCAGAAATGATGATTGATGCTATGCGATTCATTTCACTGGTTTCATTCCCATTTCTTCACCCCTGTGAGCATCACCCGATGCAATGAGTGCTAAGTGGACTATTCTGATCATGATAATTATTGGTCAATTGCAACTAATACTCATGTATATGGGTCATAGATTAATGACTTACACTACGCAGTTAATCTCAAAAATGATGTCTAATATGTTGCACTGCGGAAGCCCCTCTATGCTTAAATAATAAGAGTGAAGGGAGCTCCAACTGGATAGTTCATAAGGAACAATACTTGCTAAGGTTTTGCAAATGGGGTAGCAAGATAAGTGGGCTTGATTGTGGGGAAAACTCCACAGTTAAGCGCGCTTGAGCCAGGGGCATCTTGGGATGGTTGACCACCTGGGAAGTCCTGGTTACCAGGTGCAAGCCCCAGAAGTGATGATTGATGCTATGTGATTCATTTCGCTAGTTTCAATCCCATTTATTCACCCCTGTGAGCATCACTCGATGCAATGAGTGCTAAGTGGAATATTCAGATCATGAGAATTATTGGTCAGTTGTGACTAATACTCATGGATATTAGTCATCTATTAATGACTTACACTACGCAGTTAATCCCAAAAATGATATCTAAATTCATAATTTTCGAAGGGAAAAATCATCCCTCTTAGCAGCCACCAAATCACCAAATCTGAGGACAAAACCAGTCCTCTCAAAACCACAAAATATTAGCAAAATACCCATGGTAAATTCCCATTTACAAATCTACTGCAAACTTGTTATATAACATGTTGACGTCAGTTGTACGAGCCTACTAAACTGCCGAGAAATTTGCATGTGTGGCCTTAAACTCTCCCACACGTGCGGTTGTACAGTTTTGGTCACACGTGTGACTGTATGGACTTGTTCCATACCACATGTGTGGATGTATGGACTACTTCCACACATGCAGACTATTGAACTCCCTCACACATGTGATATTTCTCTCTCCTCCTATTGTTCACACGTGTGGCCTCTCCTTCCACGTGCAATTGTCTTTCTAGGCTAAAAAACTAAAGAGAAAGATTGTCCAATAACCCTAGGCCATATTGATCTGAATTTTATGAGCAGAATGAAATGAATACAAAATATTAACAGGTGATTAACAAAAAATAACAGAGATGCAGTAAAATTGGTTTTCTATTCAATAAGGAAATAAGCTAAAACTATAAAATGCAGCGGAAAGAAGCTTGTTGGAATGGTGGCGGCTTATCTCTGAGAAGAGATATGACGACTGTGCTCATTCTCAAGAAGATGATTACAATGAGGCTCTAAAGGAATTTTTACAATAAACAGGAATACCAAAAACCCTAGACATCCAAAAACCTAACCCTAGGAGATGAAGCACCAAAATTCATGTGGGCCCCGTTTGGGTAAGTTAGTACATCAACTTCCTGGGGTCGTAACTTTTGCATACAATCTCCATTTTAGGCATATGATAGCCCGTTGGAAAGGTATCATCGAGGAGATTAATTTTGGGGGCTCAATCATGCCTTTGGCTATCATTGATAATCTCGATATCGAAAAACTTTCATTTAGGCCCTCAAAATAGCCTTGGAAGTTAAAACTGCTAAAAATAGTAAATTGCCAAAATTGCCACCGATATCCACCTGGATCACATATTTACTAAAGTGTAGAGTTACCATTGCTGAAATCACCAAGCCTCCTAGCACAAGTGCTCACTCATTTATGCTAACTCCATAATGTCACAATGAGATTGTTACAATCTCTCCTCTCCTTTTATAGGAGTCTAATGTGAGTTTAGAATCCCTTAGCTCACCCTAAGGATCCCTCCACTAAACTCAACATTAAATTAGAATTATTTGTTCCTCTGTGTGGGTGTGACACCCCAACACAAGCCCCCAGAGCCCATCAGCAAGCCCATGAATCCCCAAGCTCCAATCCAATGGGGTTTTCACCAAACAAAAAGTCCAATGTGGTGTTAATGAAGATTCTCACATGACTAACGCCAAGTTGGTGGGAATACTTCCCGAAGCTACAAAACATCAACACTCTCTCTTAGCGAGGGAGGTATTCCATCCTCCATCATATGGAAGTATCTTTTTCTCCCATACTAGAAGTAGCTCTGCCTCCTACACTAGATCTACTACAAATCTACACTCCAATCCTCTTGATTGGTTGCTCATTATGTCATCGAAACAAATCTTGTTGTGTGGCATGGTTCCTCCTAGAAGCCTCTCACCTCTGAGCTTACTTCATGGCTTCCTCAACCCCTGAAAATCTTCAAATATGTCTCTCTCCCATTTGAACTTGAGGGTAGACTCCCTCTGAACAGTTGACTTTCCCTCTAAGCATGTTGAATCCCTTTGAATTTAAACTCCCTTTGAATCTGTACAACCTCCAGAGCTACTTTCTCCCCGACCTTTGTCACTCTGCTACTGCTAGCCATAGCTTTCATAGGCTGGCCCTTCAACCTATACAAGTTTCTCTCTCTAACTCCAAGATCCACTGATGATTTGAAGCTAGATCCTCTGGGCACAAATAATACTTGTCCATTTTGGAACAATACATAGTAGCCCCTCTTCTTAATATATAAGATTGAGAGCGTACTCCTCCTAAGTTCTGGCACCCATAGCACATTTGTCACCCTCAACACATCTTTTCACTCCAACTGGGATTGCATTGTTCTATTTTCCTGCACTGCACGCTTGGTCCCAATACCAAGCTCCACGCACATATCTGAGTCAGTCTTTTTGAAACTCTTGAACAACTCTCATGCTCCTGTCATATGACATGAGGCTCCACTATCCACCAACCAAGTCCCATCACTTGACACTGTACCAGAAAGGGCGGAGACTAAATAATAACTCCCTCTTGATCCTATCTTAAACCTCATCAACTGATGTTATTGATGTTTGTTGTTTCCTTCCCCCTCTCCTCCATTGTGGACACTGTGAAGCATAATGACCATACTCATGACATGCAAAAAACTTGACCTTGCTAAGGTCTTTCTTCCTCCTCATCTTTGGAGATACCTCTCTCTATAGGACCACCTCTTTTGCCCTTCCTGCTATGAGTAACCAGGGCTAGGTTCTCATCATTATTACCTTTCTGATTTCCATTACTAGACTCTAACTGAGCCTCCTCCTAGATGTCATCGGTCCATAGTCTATCAAAATATGGAAACTTCTCTCATGCACAGATCCCTTACATAAATGATTTCCAAGACCTGGGAAGACCACTCAATGCCACATTCACCAACTTAGCATCATCAACTGCCTCACCAATAGTTGCAAGCTAAAGACCTTGGAAGACCACTCAATTCCACATTCACCAACTTAGCATCATCAACTTCTTCACCAATAGCTGCAAGATGATCGTGAATCTAAGTGATCCTCATGAGGTAGCTAACAACTATGTCTAAACTGGACATCTCAGCAACTTGGAGTTGGTGGTTCAAGATCAATTTCCGACCAGCATTCTTGCTTTGGTACAAGCTCACCAAAGCATCATACATCTCTTTAGTTGTCTTCTTCTTTGAGATATGAGGGATCATATGATTATTTACAGAGTCCAACAATACCTACTTGGCCTTCACTTCCTTCTCCTTATGAGCTACCAATTCCCGCAGAGCAACAGGACTTGGAACCACACCCTCTGCATACTCTTTGAGGTCATTCTCCTCCAAGAGAAGGAAAATCCTAGCCTTCCAAGACCAAAAATTTGTTTCCCCTTCCAACCTGTCCTCAATCTTCAAAGTGTTCACCATTCTGACCTTCCCAGAACAAGAAACAAAAATCTGCAACAACAAATTTGTTGTACAACTAATTTGCAACTGCTTGTGTCTCAAGATAACCCTTCTCTCTCTTCAAAGCTTCAACTCTTATACCATGTCAAATTTTATGCAACTAATTTAAGATCTGAAAATTACTTCCGAGTGACCCAAGCAATAAACCCTAGGGTTGTTATCATTGAATAATTTTACACTAAAATTATGACAGAAAATTACAGCAGTAGAAACATAAAGATCAAAGAGAAATTATCCATGCACATGAGACACAAAAATTTTGTTCTGTAAACTGTCAAATTCTGAATTTTTTTGAGAGTCAAATCATCCCTCTCACCAGTCACAAAATCACCAAAACTGAGGACAAAACCAGTCCTCTCAAAACAATAAAATATCAATAAAATACCAGGATAAATTCCCACTTACAAATCTATTGCAGACCTGTTGTATAGCCTGTCGACGTCAGTTGTACGGTTGTACACGTCAGTCGTACGGACCTTCTAAACTGCCCCAAAATTTTCACGTGAAACTTGAAACTCTCCTACATGTGCGCTTGTATGATTTTGGTCGCAGGTGTGACTATACTGACCTATTCCGTACCACACATGTGGTTTTACAAACTTCTTCCTCCACATGTGCAGACTGCTCAACTCCTTCACACATGTAGATTTTCTCTCTCCTCCTTTTTTTTCACACGTGTGACCTCTCCTCCCACATCCATCTATCTTTCTAGGCTGAAAAATTGAAGAGAATGAATGTCCAAGAACCCTAGGCCATATTTGCCAAAGTGCAGAGTTACTCTTGCTAAAATAACCAAGCCTTCTAGCACAAGTGCTCACTCACTTATGCTAACTCCATAATGTCAAAATGAGATTGTCACAATCTCTCCTCTCCTTTTATAGGAGTCTAATGTGAGTTTAGAAGCCATTAGCTTATTCTAAGGAGCCCTCTACTAAACTCAACATTGAATTAGAATTCTTTATTCTTTATTCCCCAACACAAGCCCCCAAATCCCATCAAAAATCCCATGAAGCCCCAAGCTCCAATCTAAGGGGGTTTTTACCAAACAAAAAGTCCAATATGGTGCCAACTAATATTCCCACATGCCCGACACCACGGCCACTACTGGGAATGCCTCATGAAGCTACAAAACACTAAGAAACCGTACAACTTCAGGATGGTCCAAGAATCCCTAGCGCCTCAAGAAAGAGAGAGAATATAAATACAAGTGAAGACTTAAGAGAGAGTAAGAGAAAGGAAATGTGCACTATCTTCTCTTAGACACATCTCATCACAAGATTGAATATAGGTGAGTGAATTGATCTGTTGTAAAAAACTCTCTCATTCCATTTTTTTCTCAAAATCCTAAACTCCAATTTCCATGGGATAAACCCTAACCCTGGAACTCCAAGATGTTCCAAGAAATCCTTATTGCCTCAAGAGAGAGTAAACAAGAGGAAGTGTGTTCTCTCATCTTAGTCACATCTCATCACAAGAGTGAATACAAGTGAGTGAATCGATATGCTATGGAATGACTCTCTCCTTTCAGTTTTCTCTCAAAACTGTAATTTCCAACTTCCAAGGGATAAACCTTAACCCTAGAACTCCAAGATGCTCCAAGAAACCCAACGCCTCAAGAGAGAAAGAGAATACAAGCACACATGAAAACTTAATAGAGAGTAAGAGAGAGAAAATGGGCGCGCTCTTCTCTTATTTACATCTCATCACAAGACTAATACAAGTGAGTGAATCGATATGTTGTAGAAAGACTCTCTCCTACTTCTTTTCTCTCAAAACCCTAGTCTCCAATTTCCTAGGGATAAACCAAATCCCTAGAACTCCAAGATGCTCCAAGAAACCCTAGATCACCTCGAGAAAGAGTTAATATAGGTACAAGTGAAGACTTAAGAGAGAGTAAGACAAAGGAAATGTGCACTCTCTTCTCTTTTTCACAACTCATCACAAGAGTGAATACAAGTGAGTGAATCGATATGTTGTAGAAAGAATCTACCCTTTTGGTTTTCTCTCAAAATCCTAATCTTCAATTTCCAAGGGATAAACCCTAATTCTACAACTCCAAGAGGCTTCAAGAAACCCTAGTGCCTCAATAGAGAGAGAGAGAGAGATAATACACGTACATGTGAAGACTAAAGAGAGACTAAGAGAAAGGAAATGTGAACTATATTCTCTTAGTCACATCTCATTACAAGAGTGAATACAAGTTAGTGAATTGATATGTTGTAGAAAGACTCTCTCCTTCCAGTTTTCTCTGAGAACCCTAATCTCCAATTTTCAAGAGATAAACCCTAGCCCTAAAACTCTGAGATGCTCAAAGAAAGCCTAGCACTTCAAGAGATAGAGATAATACAAGTACACAACCTAAGAGAGAGTACAAGACAGGAAATGTGCACTCTCTTCTCTCAGTCACATCACATCACAATAGTGAATACAAGCGAGTGAATTGATATGTTGTAGAAAGACTCTCCTTTTGTTTTTCTCTCAGAACCATAATCTCCAATTTCCAAGGGATAAACCCTAAACTTAGAACTCCAGGATGCTCCAAGAAATCCTAGTGCCTCAAGAGAGAGAAAGAAAATACAAGTACAAGTGAATAGTTAACAGAGACCAAGTGAGAGGAAATGCAAACTCTCTTCTTTTAGTCACATCTCTTCATAAGAGTAAATACAAGTGAGTGAATCGATATGTTGTAGAAAGACTCTATCCTTCCAGTTTTCTCTCAAAATCCTAATCTCTAATTTTCAAGGGATAATCCCTAACCCTAGAACTACAATATTCTCCAATAAACCCTTGTGTCTAAAGAGAGGGAGAGATAATACAAGTACGAAACTTAAGAGTGTAAGAGGGACAAAATGTGCACTCCCTTCTCTTAGTCACGTCTTATCACAAGAGTGAATGGAAGTGAGTGAATAGATATGTTGTAGAAACATCCACACATCTTTTGGTTTGGTTATTTGGTGCACATGTTGAACCTTTTGATGTATGATATTGTCAAGTAGAGAGAATGTGGATGGATTAATGACTTGTACAAAATAGGGAAGAAACTCATCAAATTTGTCACGTGTTATACTAGGGTCAATTACTTTTATGGAACTCACTCTAGGTTGTAGCTACTTAAGATTGCAAAAATTATATTTGCTAGCTATTACCTCACCTCTAGGAACATATTGAAGGTGAGACAAGCTTTGGGTGCTTGTTGGCACAGGCGCAGACCCAGGTTTCAACGCTACAAAAGCGCACCAAAAAAACCCTAACTATAGGCCCTTTCGGCAACACCTGCGAAGCAGATGAAGTCTCACCTAAGGTAGGGGCAGGAGTGGTTGCATGAATCCAGTGTCTGCAACTTTAGTTGGAACACATATCTGTGATTCTAAAACTTAACAGAGCACTTAGCAGTTAAAAATCATCAATATCCAATTCTTAGTTACAACGCAGTTAAATCCTACTCTCAACGCAAATAAACCCTAAACTATAGAGAATCACAGTAGTCATCCAGATCTAAGATATTTCAGCACTAAGCATGTTTACATAGGTCACATCTAACATCCATCCACATCATTAGGCACATAGCATCAATAGATATATCTAGCATTCATCTATATCAAAGAACTAAGCAAGTAAACACATAAACACATCAATACATCACACCAAGCATAGCAACACATCATGTACGTGGTTCACCCCCACCCTAGGGCTACATCCACCAACTCTTCCTCTTCTTTATTAGCTTTTGGCAATCTTCTTATAGGCACAAAGCCTCTTTACAGTATCTTATGATCACTTGCACTTAGCTCTGCAAATCTCACATAGTATGCGCGAAGCACTTACAACTTATTTGATCACATAGATCGATCTCTAGCACTTAGCACCACTTACAATCCTTTGATCACATAGATCAAATACATATCCTACATCACCTAGATTCTATATATATATATATATATATATATATATATATATATATATATATATTACAAAATCAGGCCTAAACATGGGTAAACCCATGGGCCGACATTCCCATTGTTAGAAAAACAGGACCGCGGAGCAATAAAATAAAACAAATGCGGAAACAAAACACAGAAGATACACAATACAAGAGAGACACGGA
>JASDQU011404350.1:45619-65147 GCA_032191745.1 Picea mariana
GAAATGGTTAATAATTTACAATAACTGATTCACCCCCCCCCCTCTCAGTTATTTCATACCTGTAACAATTTCTAGATATGAAATTTGTCCACAAAACCCTTGGGTGACCTGCAAATCTTGTGAAACAAAGCTACAAAAAAGAGAAGAGGTGATTAGATCTTAATAATGAAACAAAATGCTTTTCTAAATCACAACAAATACTCACTAGATCTACAATACTACTACCATAGATCTACCCAAGCAAAATACTTTGCTTGGACTTTCTACTCTAGATCTATAACAAATGCATACACAAAAGAAAGAAACCAAACAAGTATCACCTCCAATGTAGCAAGATGGCACCAAGAAGACTCTCAATGCACCATGGATCCTCCAAAGATTTATTTTATTCCAATAGAAAAAGGTTGTTGCAAATACTTGCAGCAAGCTTTACACAAGACCAAGAGCAAATGGGAGAAAAAGAGAAGAGCGGGAGAGGAGTGGGAGATATTTGAGCATAGTAACAGTACACTAAGAATATATGTGTGAAATGAGGAGGGGTAGGATTTGTTTTATACTTGGGATCCAAGAGAGACCCCTCTTGGATGATCTCTAAGTGGCAATCAAGAAATAAAGGGTGAGCATCTCAAGGGGGGTGCACTTTTAAGGTTTTAGCTAGGTTAGGGTTGTGAGGGTTGAGTGGATGAGAGGGGGAAACACCTTTTGTCTCACCCAATCATCTAATTAGAACATTATCAGGGCTCACGTAGGCTTAGGTGGGTTATTTCCCTTTAATTTTTGAGTTGGGACAATTTCCTCACCAAGGGGGGCGCAACTTCCCTAGGGGGATGAGTGAAGTGAGGTGGTGGCTAGGTGAGGGGGGTGATTTTAAGTTATAAAAGTGTTTCTCTAACTTATGAAAATGGTTATTCATCATATCCCACTCTTTCTCTAACCTTTTTTCTAATTTTACAAAAATTTACATTTTTACTTAACCAAATTAAAGCAATTAAATTGCTGACTTGGACTAACTTGGACTCCTCATGGACAATGACCTAGAAATACGTGTCCAATTGAGCTGAAAATTGGTCCAAGGGTGTAGGGGGTCTCATTCCATTTCTTTTGAGTACTCACACCCCTATCAAAATCCCATAGGACCTAGTTTTTACATTTTTACATCAAAATTAATTAAAATTGCCATTAATTGGGTAATTAAAAAAACAAAAAATACTTTGACTCAACGGAATTACGCAAGACTCTAGCATATGTCTAGCATGGTCATTTACAATATTCCTAGACACTATTCACCCATTGGTATCGATCATTAGAACGCCTTTCGCCACTTTTGAGGATTATTGTGAGTGAAAAACTCAAGGGTAATTAAAATGGCTGGTTAGGCCAAATCAATTACCGAAGGAAAAAAAACACTCAATGAAAGGAATTCCCTAATGATAAATTCCTAGGCAACTAACCTAAAATATGATCCATGTAGACCCATTACATTATTATCCCATGCAAGGGAGCGGAAATTCCAATTACAAAAAGAAGTGTTGAGTGAAAAAATTGCCTTGTAGAACCAGTAAGTCTTCAACTGTATTGCACCATGAGGTACTTAGCTTCATGGCACATGGAGTTGACCACCTAGTTGAAATAGGTGGTCAATAGAGAGAATATGAGTACAAGTAAAGATTTAAGAGAGAGTAAGAGAGAGGAAATGGGCACTATGTTGCCTTAGTCACGTCTCATCCTAAGAGTGAATACAAGTGAGTGAATCAATATGTTGGAGAAAGAGTCTCTCCTTCCGGTTTTTCCTCAAAACCATAATCTCCAATTTCCAAGGGATAACCCCTAGCCCTAGATCTCCTAGATGCTCCTGGAAATTGTAGTTGCTAAAGAGAAAGATAGAATACAAGCACATGTGAAGAGAGAGTAAGAGAGAGGAAATGCACACTCTCTTCTCTTAGTCACATCTCATCACAAGAGTGAATATAAGTGAGTGAAACGATATGTTTTAGAAAGATTGTGTCCTTTTGGTTTTCTCTCAAAAGCCTAATCTCCAATTTCTAAGGGATAAACCTTAACCTTAGAACTCCAAGATGCTCCTAGAAACACTAGCATCTCAAGAGAGAGAGATAATACAAGTCCAAGTGAAGACTTGAGAGAGAGTAAGAGAGAAGAAATGTGCACTCTCTTTTCCTAGTCACATCTCATCACAAGAGTGAATACAAGTGAGTGAATTGATATGTTGTAGAAAGAGTCTTTCCCTATTTTCTCTCGAAACCCTAGTCTCCAATGTCCAAGGGATAAACCCTTTCCCTGGAAGTCCAAGATTCTCCAAGAAACCCTAGCGCCTCAAGAGAGGGAGAGCTAATAAAAGTAGAAGTGAATACTTAAGAGAGAGTAAGAGAGAGTAAATGTGCACTCTCTTATGTTTGTCACATCTCATCACAAGAGCGAATACAAGTGAGTGAATCGATATGTTATAGAAAGACCCTCTGCAACTGGTTTTCTCTCTAAACCATAATCTCCAATTTCGAAGGGATAAACCATAACGCAAGAACTCCAATATGCTTCAAGAAATTCTAGTGCCTCAAGAGAGAGAGAATAAAGGTACAAGTGAATACTTTAGAGAGAGTAAGAGAGATGAAATGTGCACTCTCATCTCTTAGTCACCTACCATCAAAAGGGTGAATACAAGTGAGTGAATTGATATGTTGTATAAAGACTCTCTTTTTGGTTTTCTCTCAAATCTCAAATCTCCAATTTCCAAGGAATAAAACCCAACACTAAAAATCCAAAATTCTCCAAGAAACCCTAGTGCCCGAAGAGAGAGAGAGAGAGAGAGAGAGAGAGAGAGAGAGAGAGAGAGAGAGAATACAATTACAAGTGAAAACTTAACATAGAGTAAGAGAGAGGAAATGCACACTCTCTTCTCTTAGTCACTTCTCATCACAAGAGTGAATACAAGTGAACTGATATGTTGTAGAAAGACTCTATCCTTCTGGTTTTGTCTTAAAACTCTAATTTCCAATTTCCAAGGGATAAACCCAAAACTTAGAACTACAAGATGCTCCGACAAACCCTAGCATCTCAAGAGTGGGAAAGATAATACAAGTACACAAATTAAGAGAGATTAAGAGGGAGGAAATGTGCACTCTCTTCTCTTAGTCACATCTCATCACTAGAGTGAATACAACTGTGAGAATTGATATATTATAGAGAGACTCGCCTTTTGATTTTCTCTCAAAAATCTAGTCTCCAATTTTCAAGGGATAAATCGTAACCCTAGAACATCAAGATGCTTCAAGAAACCCCAAATCCTCAAGAGATATGGAGAATACAAGTACAAGTGAAGACTTGGGAGAGAGGAAGAGTATGGAAATGCACACTCTCTTCTCTTAGTCACATCTTAGTACAAGAGTGAATACAATTGAGAGAATGGATATATTGTAGAAAGACTCTCTCCTTCTAGTTTTGTCTCAAAACCCTAATCTCCATTTTCCAAGGAATAAACCTTAACCCTAAAACGCCAAGATGATCAGAGAAACCCCAGTGCCTCAATAGAGAGAGATAATACAAGTACAAGTGAAGACTTAGGAGAGAGTAAGAGTCAGGAAATGTGCACTCTATTCTCTTACTCACATCTCATCACAAAAGTGAATAAAAGTGAGTGAATTGATATGTTGTAGAAAGAATCTCTCCTTCTGATGTTCTTTCAAATCACTAATCTCAATTTTCCAAGGGATAAATCCTAACATTAGAACTATATAATGCTCCAACAAACCCTAGTGCCTCAAGAGAGGGAAAGATAAAACAAGAACAAAAATTAAGAGAGAGTGAGAGAGAGGAAATGTGCACTCTCTTTTCTTAGTCACATCTCATCAAAAGAGTGAATATAAGTGAGTGAATCAATATTTTGTAGAAATACTCTCTCCTTCTAGTTTTCTCTCAAAACTCTAATCTCAAATTTCCAAGGGATAAACCTTAACTCTAGAACTCCAAGATGCTCCAAGAAACTGTAGCGCCTCAAGAGAGAAAAAAAATACAAGTACAAGTGAAGACTTAAGAAAAATTAAGAGAGAGGCAATGCACACTCTTTTCTCTTAGTCACATCTCATCACAAGAGTGAATACAAGTGAGTGAATTGATATCTTGTCAAAAGACACTCCTTTCGGTTTTCTCTCAAAATCCTAATCTCCAATTTCAAAGGGATAAACCTTAAACTTATAACCCAAGATGCTCCAAGAAACCCTGGCGCCTCAAGAAAGAGAGAGGATACAAGTACAAGTGAAGACTTAAGAAAGAGTAAGAGAGAGGAAATGTGCACTATATTCTCTTAGTTAGATGCCATCGCAATATTGAATACAAGTGAGTGAATTGATATGTTATATAAAACTATTTGATATCGATCATCTCTCAAAACCCTAATAACCAATTTCCATGGGATAGACCCAAACCCTAGAACTCCAAGATGCTCGAAGAAAACCCTATTGTATCAAGAGAGAGAGAGAGAAAATACAAGACCAAGTGAAGAATTAAGAGAGAGTAAGAGAGAGGAAATGCACACTCTCCTCTCTTAGTCACATGTCATCTCAAGTCTGAATACAAGTCAGTGAATGGATATGTTGTAGAAATACTCTCCTTCCAGTTTTCCCTCAAAATCCTAATCTCCAATTTCCAAGGGATAAAACCTAACTCTAGATCTCCAAGATGCTCCAAGAAACCTTAGCACCTCAAGAGAGAAAGAGAATACAAGTGAAGACTTAAGAGTAAGAGTGAGAAAATTCACAGTCTCCTCTCTTAGTCACATCTCATCACAAGAGTGAATACAAGTTAGTGATTCAATATGTTGTAGAAATACTCTACTTTCAGTTTTCTCTCAAAACCCTAATCTCCAATTTCCAAGGGATAATCCCTAACCCTAAAACTCCAAGATTTTCCAAGTAAGTTGAACACTTCAAGAGAGAGAGAGAGAGAGAGAGAGATAATACAAGTACAAAACTTAAGAGATTGTACACGAGAGTAAATGTGCACTCTCTTCTCTTATTCACATCACATCAAAAGAGTGAATACAAGTGAGTGAATCAATATGTTGTAGAAAAAAACTCTCCTTTTTGTTTTCTCTCAAAACCCTAATCTCCAATTACCAAGGGATAAACCCCAATCCTAGAACTACAAGGTGCTCCAAGAAACCCTAGAGTCTAAATAGAGGGAGAGATAATACATATTTGAAACTTAAGAGAGTGTAAGAGTGAGGAAATGTGCATTGTATTCTCTTAGTCATGTGTCATTGCAAGAGAGAATAGAAGTGAGTGAATCAGTATGTTGTTGAAAGACTCTCTCCCTCTGGTATTCTCTCAAAACCCTAATCTCCAATTTCCAAGGTATAAACCCTAATCCTAGAACTCCAAGATGCTCCAAGAAACTGTAACACCTCAAGAGAGACAGATATAGAGAATACAAGTACAACTGAAGATTTAAGAGGGAGTAAGAGAGAGGAAATGTGCAGCCTCTTCTCTTAGTCACATCTCATCACAAGAGTGAATATAAGTGACTTAATCGATATGTTGTAGAAAGACTCTCTGGTTTTGATTTTCTCTCAAAACCCTAATCTCCAATTTCCAAGTGATAAACTTAACCCTAGAACTCCAAGATGATCAAAGAAATCCTAGCGTCGCAAGAGAGAGAGAGAAAGAATACAAGTAAAAATGAAGACATAAGAGAGAGTAAGAGAGAAGAAATGCACATTTCCTTCTCTTAGTCACATCTCATCACAAGAGTGAATATAAGTGAGTGAATTGGTATGTTTTAGAAGGAATCTCTTTTTGCAGTTTTCTCTCAAAACCCTAATCTCCAATTTCCAAGGGATAAATCCTAACCCTAGAATTCCAAGATGCTCCAAGAAATCCTAGCGCATCAAGATGTTCCAGGAAATCCCTATTCCCTCAAGTGGGAGAGAGAAACTACAAGTGAAAGTGAAGACTTAAGAGAGAGTAAGAGAGAGAAAATGTGCACTCTTTTCTCATAATCACATCTCGCAAGAGTGAATATAAGTGAGTGAATTGATATGTCGTGGAAAGACTCTCTCTTTGCATTTTTCTCTCAAAATCGCAATTTCCAATTTCCAAGGGATAAACCCTAACCCTAGATCTTCAAAATGCTTCAAGAAACCCTAGCACCTAAAGAGAGAGAGAATACAAGTACAATTGAAAAATTAAGAGATAGTAAGAGAGAGAAAATGCACACTCACTTATCTTAGTCATATCTCATCACAAGCGTGAGTACAAGTGAGTGAATTGATATGTTGTAGAAAGACTCTTCTTTTGGTTTTCTCTCAAGACCCTAATCTCCAATTTCGAAGGGATAAACCCTAACCCTAGAACTCCAAGATTCTCCAAGAATCCCTATTGACTTAAGAGAGAGAGAGAGAGAGAGGGAGAGAGAGAGAGAGAGAATACAAGTTCAAGTGAAGACTTAAGAGAGAGTAAGAGGGAGGAAATGTGTATTGTCTTAGTTGGACATAAATACATTTATCTTATTTTATCTTATATCTCCTCTTAGTCACATCTCATGTTTTAGAATAGAAGTGAATACATGTGAGTGAATCAATATGTTGTAGAAGGATTCTCTACTTCTAGTTTTCTCTCAAAACCCTAATCTCCAATTTCCAAGGGATAAACCTTAACCCTAGAACTCTAAGATGCTCCAAAAAACCCTAACACCTCAAGAGAAGGAAGATAATACGAATACAAAACTTAAGAGAGTGTAAGAGGGAGGAAATGTGCACTCTCTTGTCTTAGTCACATCTCATCACAAGAATGAATACAGCTGAGAGAATCGAGGGATAAACGCTAATCTGCAATTTTCAAGGGATACACCCTAACTCTACAACTCCAAGATTCTCTAAGAAACCCTTGTGCCTCAAGAGAGAGAGAGAGAGCATGTACATGTGAAAATTTAAGAGAGAGTAAGAGAGGAAATGAACACTCTCCTCTCTTAGTCACATGTCATCGCAAGACTGAATACAAGTGAGTGAATCAATATGTTGTAGAAAGACTCTCTCCTTCTAATTTTCTCTCAAAACCCTAATCTCCAATTTCCATGGGATAAATCCTAACCCTAGAACTCCAAGATGCTCTAAAAAACCTTAGTGATACAAGTACAAGTGAATACTTAAGTGATAGTAAGAGAGAGTAAATGTGAACTCTTCTCTCTTAGTCACATGTCATCGCAAGAGTGAATACAAGTGAGTGAATAGATATGTTGTAGAAAGACTCTCTCTCCTTCTGATTTTCTCTCAAAACCTTAATTTTCAATTTCCAAGTAATAAACCCTAACCCTGTCAAATTTTATGAAACTAATTGCAGATCTGAATATTACTTTAGAGGGACCCAAAAAGTAATACCTTGGCTGTTATTATTGAATAATTTTACACTAAAATTATGACAGAAAATTACAACAGTGGAAACATAAAGATCAAAGAGGAATTATCCATGCACACGAAACACAAAATTTATGTTCTATAAACTATCAAATTTCTTCAATCCAATTTATGTTTCAATCCCATTTCTTCACCCCTATGAGCATCACCTGATGCAATGAGTGCTAAGTGGACTATTCAGATCATGAGAATTATTGGTCAGTTGCGACTAATACTCATGGATATGGGTCATAGATTAATGACTTACACTACGCAGTTAATCCCGAAAATTATATCTAATATGTTGCACTGCGAAAGCCCCTCTATGCTTAAATAATAAGAGTGAAGGGAGCTCTAACTGGATAGTTTATAAGGCACAATACTTGTTAAGGTTTTGCAAATGGGGTAGCAAGCTAAGTGGGCTTGATTGTGGGGAAAACTCCATAGTTAAGCGTGATTGAGCCAGAGGCATCTTGGGATGGGTGACCACCTAGGAAGTCTTGGTTATTGGGTGCAAGCCCCGAAAGTGATGATTGATTCTATGTGATTCATTTCGTTGTTTTAAATCCCATTTATTCACCCCTGTGAGCATCACCCGATGCAATGAGTGTTAAGTGGACTATTTAGATCATGAGAATTATTGGTCAGTTGCGACTAATACTCATGGATATGGGTCATAGATTAATGACTTACACTACGTAGTTAATCCCAAAAATGATATCTAATATGTTGCACTGTAGAATCCCCTCTATGCTTAAATAATAAGAGTGAAGGGAGCTCTAACTGGATAGTTCATAAGGCACAATACTTGCTAAGGTTTTGCAAATGGGGTAGCAAGATAAGTGGGCTTGATTGTGGGGAAAACTCCATAGTTAAGTGTGCTTGAGCCAGAGGCGTCTTGGGATGGGTGACCACTTGGGAAGTCCTGGTTACTGGGTGCAAGCCCTGAAAGTTATGATTGATACTATGTGATTCATTTCGTTGGTTTCAATCCCATTTCTTCACTCCTGTGAACATCACCCGATGAAATGAGTGTTAAGTGGACTATTCAAATCATGAGAATTATTGGTCAGTTGTGATTAATACTCATGGATATGGGTCATAGATTAATGACTTACACTACACAATTAATATCGAAAATGATATCTAATATGTTTCACTGTGGAAGCCCCTCTATTCTTAAATAATAAGAGTGAAGGGAGCTCTAACTGGATAGTTCATAAGGCACAATACTTGCTAAGGTTTTGCAAATCGGGTAGCAAGCTAAGTGGGCTTGATTGTGGGGAAAACTCCACAATTAAGCGCACTTGAACCAGAGGCGTCTTAGGATGGGTGACCACTTGGGAAGTCCTGGTTACCAAGTGCAAGCTCTAGAAGTGATGATTGATGCTATGTGATTCATTTCATTGGTTTCAATCCCATTTCTTCACCCTTGTGAGCATCACCCGATGCAATGAGTGCTAAGTGGACTATTTAGATCATGAGAATTATTGGTCAGTTGTGACTAATACTCATGGATATGGGTCATAGATTAATGACTTACACTACGTAGTTAATCCCGAAAATTATATCTAATATGTTTCACTACAGAAGCCCCTCTATGCTTAAATAATAAGAGTGAAGGGAGCTCTAACTGGATAGTTCATAAGGCACAATAATTGCTAAGGTTTTGCAAATGGGGTAGCAAGCTAAGTGGGCTTGATTGTGGGGAAAAATCCACATTTAAGTGAGCCAGAGGTGTCTTGGGATGGGTGACCACCTGGGAAGTCCTGGTTACCAAGTGCAAGCCCCGGAAGGGATGATTGATGCTATGTGATTCATTTCACTGGTTTCAATCCCATTTCTTCACCCTTGTGAGCATCACCCGATGCAATGAGTGCTAAGTGGACTATTCAGATCATGAGAATTATTGGTTAGTTGTGACTAATACTCATGGATATGGGTCATATATTAATGACTTACACTACGTAGTTAATCCCGAAAACGATATCTAAATTCATAATTTTCGAAGGGAAAAATCATCCCTCGTAGCAACCACCAAATCACCAAATCTGAGGGCAAAACCAGTCCTCTCAAAACCACAAAATATTAGAAAAATACCCATGGTAAATTCCCATTTACAAATCTACCACAAACTTGCTATACAACCTATTGACGTCAGTCGTACGAACCTACTTAACTGCCCAGAAATTTGCATGTGCGGCCTGAAACTCTCCCACAAGTGCGGTTGTACATTTTTTGTCACACGTGTGATTGTATGGACTTGTTACATACCACATGTATGGTTGTATGGACTACTTCTACACATGCATACTATTGAACTCCCTCACATGTGTGACATTTCTCTCTCCTCCTATTGTTCACACGTGTGGCCTCTACTTCCACATGCAATTGTCTTTCTAGGCTGAAAAATTAAAGAGAAAGATTGTCCAAGAACCCTAGGCCATATTGATCCGTATTTTATGAGCAGAACGAACTGACTACAGATTATTAACAGGTGCTTAACACAAAATAGTAGAGATACAATAAAATCAGTTTTCTATTCAATAAAGAAATAAGCTGAAACTGTAAAATGCAGCGGAAACAAGCTTGTTGGAATGGTGGTGGCTTATCTCTGAGAAGAGATGTGACCACTGCACTCATTCTCAAGAATATTATTACAATGAGGCTCTGAAGGCATTTTTACAATAAACAGGAATGCCAAAATCCCTAGACATCCAAAAACCTAACCCTAGAAGACGAAGAGCCAAAAGTCATGTGGGCCCCATTTGGGTAAGTTAGTACATCAACTTCTTGAGGTCGTAACTTTTGCATATGATCTTCATTTTAGGCATATGAAAAATATCAACACTGGTTGTAACTCCAACACTCCCTCTTAGTGAGGGAGGTATTCCATCCTCCATCATCTGGAAGTATCTTTGTCTCCCATACTAGAAGTAGTTATGCCTACTACACTAGATCCACTACAAATTTGCACTCCAATCCTCTTGATTGGTTGCTCCCTCTGTCATCGAAACAAATCTTGTTGTGTGGCATGGTTCCTCCTAGAAGCCTCTCACCTCTGAGCTTACTTCTTGTCTTCCTCAACCCCTGAAAATCTTCAAAGATGTCTCTCTCTCATTTGAGCTTGAGGGTAGACTCCCTCTGAACAGTTGACTTTCCCTCTAAGTTTGTTGACTCCCTTTGAATATGTACAACCTCTAGAGCTACCTACTCCCTGACCTTTGTCACTCTGCTACTGCTAGCCATAGCTTGCATAGGTTGTCCCTTCAACCTATACAGGTTTCTCTCTCTAACTCCAAGAGCCATTAATGATTTGAAGCTAGATCCTCTGGGCACAAATAATACTTGTCCATTTCATAACAATACATAGTGGCCCTTCTTCTCAATATCTAATATTGATAGCATACTCCTCCTAAGTTCTAGCACCCATAGCACATTTTTCACCCTCAACACATCTTCTCACTCCAACTGGAATTGCATTGTTCTATTTTCCTACACTACATGCTTGGTCCCCATACCAATCTACGCACATATCTGAGTCAATCTCTATGAAACTCTCGAACAACTCTCATGCTCCTATCATATGACATGAGGCTCCACTATCCACCAACCAAGTCCCATCACTGGACACTGTACCAGAAAGGGTTGAGACTAAATAAGAACTCCCTCTGAAGCCTATCTTAAACCTCATCAACTTATGTTATTGATGTTTGTTGCTTCCTTCCCCCTCTCCTCCATTGTGGACACTGTGAAGCATATGACCATACTCATGACATGCAAAAAACTTGACCTTGCTAAGGTCTTTCTTCCTCCTCGGCTTTGGAGATACCTCTCTCTAAAGGACCACCTCTTCTGCCCTTCCTACTATGAGTAACCAAGGCTTGGTTCTCATCATTATTGCCTTTCTGATTTCCATTCCTGGACTCTAACCGAGCCTCCTCTTAGATGTAATTGGTCCATAGTCTATCAAAATATGGAAACTTCTCTTATGCACAGATCCCTTACACAAATGATTCCCAAGACCTGGGAATACCACCCAATGCCACATTCACCAACTTAGCATCATCAACTACCTCACCAATAGTTGCAAGATGAAGACCTTGGAAGACCACTCAATGCCACATTCACCAACTTAGGATCATCAACTTCCTCACCAATAGATGCAAGATGATCACGAATCTGAGTGATCCTCATGAGGTAACTAACAATTATGTCTAAACTGGGCATCTCAGCAACTTGGAGTTGGTGCTTCAAGATCAATTTCTGGCCAACATTATCGCTTTGGTACAAGCTCACCAAAGCATCATGCATCTCTTTAGTTGTCTTCTTCATACCCTCTACATTCTCTTTGAGTTCATTCTCCTCCAAGAGAAGAAAAATCCTAGCCTTCCAAGCCCAGAAATTTGTTGCCCCTTCCAACCTATCCTCAATCTTCAAAGTGTTCACCATTGTGACCTTCTCAGAACAAGAAACAATAATATGCAACAACAAATTTGTTGTACAACTAATTTGCAACTGCTTGTGTCTCAAGATAACCCTTCTCTCTCTTCAAAGCTTCAACTCTTATACCATGTCAAATTTTATGCAGCTAATTTAAGATCTGAAAATTACTTCCGAGTGACCCAAGAAATAAACCCTAGGGCTGTTATCACTGAATAATTTTACACTAAAATTATGACAGAAAATTACAGTCGCAAAAACATAAAGATCAAAGAGAAATTATCGATGCACATGAGACACAAAAATTTTGTTCTATAAACTGTCAAATTCTAAATTTTATTGAGAGTCGAATCATCCCTCTCACCAGTCACAAAATCACCAAATTTGAGGACAAAACCAGTCCTCTCAAAACAACAAAATATCAGCAAAATACTCGGGATAAATTCCCAATTACAAATCTGTTGCAGACCTGTTGTATAGCCTGTCGACGTCAGTTGTACGATTGTAGACATCAGTCATACAGACCTGCTAAACTGCCCCAAAATTTGCATGTGTAACCTGAAACTCTCCCACATGTGTGCTTGTATGATTCTGGTCCCAGGTGTGACTATATGGACCTGTTATGTACCACACATGTGGTTGTACAAATTGCTTCCTCCACACATGCAGACTGCTCAACTCCTTCACACATGCGGCTTTTCTCTCTCCTACTTTTGTTCACATGTGTGATCTCTCCTCCCACATCCAGCTGTCTTTCTAGGCTGAAAAACTAAAGAGAATGAATTTCCAAGAACCCTTGGCTATATTTTCCAAATTGCAGAATTACTCTTGCTAAAATAACCAAGCCTCCTAGAACAAGTGCTCACTCACTTATGCTAACTCCATAATGTCAGAATGAGATTGTCACAATCTCTCCTCTGCTTTTATAGGAGTCTAATGTGAGTTTAGAAGCCATTATCTTATTCTAAGGATCCCTCCACTAAACTCAACATTGAATTAGAATTATTTGTTCTTTATTCCCCAACACAAGCCCCCAAAGCCCATCAAGAAGCCCATGAAGCCCCAAGCTCCAATCTAAGGGGGGTTTTACCAAACAAAAAATCCAATGTGGTGCCAACAAATATTCCCACATGCCCGACACCAAGGCCACTAGTGGGAATACCTCCTGAAGCTACAAAACATTAACAAACCCTACAACTTCAGGATGCTCCAAGAATCCCTAGCGCCTCAAGAAAGAGAGAGAATATAAATACAAGTGAAGACTTAAGAGAGAGTAAGAGAAAGGAAATGTGCACTATCTTATCTTAGACACATCTCATCAATAGATTGAATACAAGTGAGTGAATTGATCTGTTGTAAAAAACTCTCTCCTTCCATTTTTTTTCTCAAAATCCTAATCTCCAATTTCCATGGAATAAACCCTAACCCTGGAACTCCAAGATGTTCCAAGAAATCCCTATTGCCTTAAGAGAGAGTAAACAAGAGGAAATGCACTCTCTTATCTTAGTCACATCTCATCACAAGAGTGAATACAAGTGAGTGAATAGATATGCTATGGAATGACTCTCTCCTTTCATTTTTTTCTCAAAACTATAATTTCCAACTTCCAAGGGATAAACCTTAACCCTAGAACTCCAAGATTCTCCAAGAAACCCCAACACCTCAAGAGAGAAAGAGAATACAAGCACACGTGAAGAAATAATAGAGAGAGAAAATGGGCAAGCTCTTCTCTTATTCACATCTCATCACAAGACCTAATACAAGTGAGTGAATTGATATGTTGTAGAAAGACTCTCTCCTTCTTCTTTTCTCTCAAAACCCTAGTCTCCAATTTCCTAAGGATAAACCAAATCCCTAGAACTCCAAGATTCTCCAAGAAACCCTAGAGCACCTTGAGAAAGAATTAATATAGGTACAAGTGAAGACT
The DNA here is from genome assembly GCA_032191745.1 of Picea mariana. Lineage (NCBI taxonomy): Eukaryota > Viridiplantae > Streptophyta > Pinopsida > Pinales > Pinaceae > Picea > Picea mariana. The sequence continues at coordinate 59,389 of JASDQU011404350.1, forward strand.
TAAGAGAGAGTAATACAAAGGAAATGTGCACTCTCTTCTCTTTTTCACAACTCATCACAAGAGTGAATACAAGTGAGTGAATCGATATGTTGTAGAAAGAATCTACCCTTTTGGTTTTCTCTCAAAATCCCAATCTCCAATTTCCAAGGGATAAACCCTAACTCTACAACTCCAAGAGGCTCCAAGAAACCCTAGTGCCTCAATAGAGAGAGAGAGAGAATACACATACAAGTGAAGACTAAAGAGAGAGTAAGAGAAAGGAAATGTGCACTATATTATCTTAGTCACATCTCATTACAAGAGTGAATACAAGTTAGTGAATTGATATGTTGTAGAAAGACTCTCTCCTTCCAGTTTTCTCTGAGAACCCTAATCTCCAATTTTCAAGAGATAAACCCTATCCCTAAAACTCTGAGATTCTCAAAGAAAGCCTAGCACTTCAAGAGATAGAGATAATACAAGTACACAACCTAAGAGAGAGTACAAGATAGGAAATGTGCACTCTCTTCTCTCAGTCACATCACATCACAATAGTGAATACAAACGAGTGAATTGATATGTTGTAGAAAGACTCTCCTTTTGTTTTTCTCTCAGAACCATAATCTCCAATTTCCAAGGGATAAACCCTAAAATTAGAACTCCAGGATGCTCCAAGAAATCCTAGTGCCTCAAGAGAGAGAAAGAAAATACAAGTACAAGTGAATAGTTAAGAGAGACCAAGTGAGAGGAAATGAAAACTCTCTTCTTTTAGTCACATCTCTTCACAAGAGTAAATACAAGTGAGTGAATCGATATGTTGTAGAAAGACTCTATCCTTCTAGTTTTCTCTCAAAATCCTAATCTCTAATTTTCAAGGGATAATCCCTAACCCTAGAACTACAAGATTCTCCAATAAACCCTTGCGTCTAAAGAGGGGGAGATATAATACAAGTATGACACTTAAGAGTGTAAGAGGGACAAAATGTGCACTCCCTTCTCCTATTCATGTCTTATCATAAGAGTGAATGGAAGTGAGTGCATCAATATGTTGTAGAACCATCCACACATCTTTTGGTTTGGGTGTTTGATGCACATGTTGAACCTTTTTATGTATGATATTGTCAGGCAGAGAGAATGTGGATGGATTAATGACTTGTACAAAATAGGGAAGAAACTCATCAAATTTGTCACATGTTATACAAGGGTCAATTACTTTTATGGAACTCACTCTAGGTTGTAGCAACTTAAGATTGCAAAAATTATATTTTCTAGCTATTACCTCACCTTTAGGCACATATTGAAGATGAGACAAGCTTTGGGTGCTTGTTGGAACGGGGGCAGACCCAGGGTTCAACGCTACAACATCGCACCAAAAAAACCCTAACTATCGACCCTTTGGACAACACCTGTGAAGCAGATGAAGTCTCACCCGAGGTAGAGGCAGGGGTGGTTGCAGGACTCCAGTGTCTACAACCTTAGTTGGGACACAGATATGTGATTCTAACACTTAACAGGGCACTTAGCAGTTAACATTCATCAATATCCATTTCTTAGTTACAGCGCAGTTAAATCCTACTCTCAGCACAGATAAACACTAAAATACAGAGCATCACAATAGTCATCCAGATCTAAGATATTTCAGCACTAAGCATGTTTACATAGGTCAGATCTAACATCCATCCACATCATTAGGCACATAGCATCAATAGATCTATCTATCATTCATCTATATCAAAGAACTAAGCAAGTAAACACATCAATACATCACACCAAGCATAGAAACACAACATGTGCGTGGTTCACCCCCACCCTGGGGCTACATCCACCAACTCTTCATCTTCTTTATTAGCTTCTGTCAATCTTCTTACAGGTACAAAGCCTCTTTGCATTATTTTACGATCACTTGCACTTAGCTCTGCAAGTTTCACAGAGTATGAGTGAAGCACTTACAACTTTTTTGATCACATAGATCGATCTATAGCACTTAGCACCACTTACAATCCTTCGATCACATAGATCAAATACATATCCTACATCGCCTAGATTCTATATATATATATATTACAAAATCGGGCCTAAACATGGGTAAACCCATGGGTCGACATTCCCATACCCATTACATAAGCCCAAAACCCAAAAATCCCTAAAAAGGGGCCGAGATCCCGTGATCTCCTCTTTGTCTTGCACTCTGCCTTCGATAGCATGTCGAAGTCCCAAAAATAGGTCAAACATGACCAAGAATCCTCAAAACTTGGTCAAAGGAAAACAGGTCCCCAACACTCACCTGTGACTCGTCCTGAGTCACTCTGGTCTGGGTGATTCTGCTTCAAAAGCCTCGATCTTGGCTCGAGCTTCTTCGACTTGTTGTTGTGCCATGACCTCCTATTCAACGAAATCTTGGATGACTGCGTCATTGATAGGTCCCTCTAAGAAGTGTTCAGCTGCAGTGATGACTTTCTCCAGTTCTACTCCTCGACCTTCGATCTCTGCTAACAATTGGCAAGCCTCATCTTGTATCGGTTGGAACCTCTGAGTCACTTCCATAACTCTGCTCTGAATGGTGTGGATATGTTGTTGGGAAGTGCACTGCTCTTGGGATCGCTTCATTCTTTCAATAGCTGATAGGGGCTTCAACTGCACTTGTATTGTCTTTGCTTACTGCTTCACCTCTTGAAGCTATGACTCTAGTGCCTTCAGTTCTGGATTCTCAATGAGCCTCTCATATGTCTGGGAACTGCGATCACTTAATTTCTTGCATTCCATGAAAGGGCCTTTATTCTTTCAACTATGCTCTAGGCAGTTTCTTCTCTTTGATCCCTTACAACCTGTGGAGTGTCGGGCACTGTGCGGAGCTCTAAGTCTGTTATTCGTTGTTGTAGCTGCTGGATAGTTTCTGCGAGCTTCTCTACTTGATGCACGACTTGGTCTTATGCCTATGTCTCTAAGCCTATCACAAAGCAGAGTGCTCTGTTGACTGCTCCTTTCACTTCGAGTTGCTCTATGAGCAACTGTTCTTTTTCTTGATGCATATGTGTTTTCTCCTCTTCAAAATTTGCCTAGAGAGTAACCTTCTCCTGTTCTACAACTCGGCATTGTTCTATGAGTACTCCTTGCACTTTCTTCAAGGCCTGAGTGGCTTGTTCTATTTCTTCTTGTGCGTGACGAAGAAGATCTTCAGTCGCATCAGCTAGTCAGTGGAGTTGGGCTGGCTCATCTCCCAACTCTTGTTCTCCCACTGGTAGGGGCGCAGTGGACACTGCACGACTGGACTAAAGGGCCTGATGTACCCCTTGGAGTTTGACCTCAATTCTGTCATACATTTCCTCCTACTTGGATTCTTGTTTCTCCACAATTTCCTGTGAGGCATCGTTTAGAGATGCTATGATGAAGTCAAAATCATCAGTAGTGAGTACAGTCAGCATCTTGGTCACGATGGCTCTAGATTTCTTCCGGGAAGAAGGTTTCGGGGGAGAAACCTTCCTATTCTTCAGGGGATTAGTCTCATCTCTAGGAATTGTTACTTCGTCTTGCCTCTGCTCATCTTCTTTGCCATTTATCTCTTCTACTTCGTCATCACCCCCTCGACTAGATGATACTGAGGCAGTATTCTCTGAGGCATTGCTTAAGTCTTGGACCTTTGCAGTCTTCCTCCTTCTATTGGTTTCAGGTGTGTCATTTTTTTTGTGAGTTTCCTCCGGGCTGTCAAGTTCAGGTTCAGACATCTCTACAGGGTCAACAGGGATAAGGAGGTGCGCTGACCAATCCTTAGTGATATCCTCAAGGTCCTCTTTCGTGAGTTTGTAGTACGACTGAAGTTGCTCCTTATGTTCATCTGCTCGGGCAGTGATATAGGTGAAGTGTCAATCTGCACAGAACTTTATGAGGGGTCGAAACCTCTATAGGGTGTTCGGTGTCATGTGAGGTTCAGCTTCAATGGCTCTCTTCAGCTGGAGATAATATGTGTGAAAAATAGCGTTCGACTGCCACTGTTTTCTCATATCACTCGAGTACCAGAGTGTGGTGAAATTCGTAGTAGGCAGTTCGAATGGCTCAATATCTGGGAAGGTTGCACCTTCCGACATATCCCAAGAAACAAACGTGATGAGGATCAGGAGCCAGCTAAACTGAAACTCATAGCCCTAATCCTATGCTTTGCGGCAGTCTAGTTCTATTTAGTTAGCTAGGTACTTTGTCCAGTTCATCTATAGGCCTTCCACGCACTTCCTTGCGAGGTCAACGACAAAGCCTGTGATTTGCCTAGGTCGGTTCTTCCTTACTAGATTTCCAACTATTAATTGGCATGCTAGGTGCATTGCACCACTCTAGATGGAAGCGACCTTGTAGCCTCGTGTCCCCTTCTCAACATTGTCGTATGTATCCTTGATCTTCTATGCTAGTGCGCGATCTGTGGCTTTTTCTGGATAGAACTCCTGCGGGTCAGGTCCTTGCATACTCAATCCGGTGATCCTATGGATCAGTGTCGGATCGACTATGATACGTCGTTCTAGCCATAAGTAGCCGCCATGGTAACATGAAAGTAGGATCTTGACACAAGTGTTGACTTCCTGGTGCCTTCCTAAGTGTGGGATTTTTATTACATTCAATAGGGTGGAATGTGCGAGGTTCATCGTCTACGGCTAGGGGATTATTTTTGAATTCTTCCCCTTCGTCTTGGTCAGGTATTTATACGGGTTGAGCATATTATGGTTCTTACAGTCTCCTAAGTTGAAGTCCTTGAACTTCAACGTGGCGATCTTGTCCTACTGTGCTCGAACTATGCATATCCCCTTCGGGAGGTACGCAGTAACCATGGTGTACTCGAAATCTCTTGGCACATTATCACGACTCATCGCGCCGACCAGAGGTGAGATGTAGTCAGGAAATATGGTCAGGATTAGCTTCGTATTTTCTAGGTCATCTATGTGCTTGGGTCTCTTCTCTTTTGTTGGTCAGGATGGCCCGGATACATGAGCATTCGACGGAGAGACTTGCACTCCTCTCATCGATGACACTTGTACACCCACAGGCATTACTCTTTCATAAATTACTCTCTTAGTCATGAGTTCGATGAGTACCTCATTCACAGGCTCTTCGACTATGCTAAGTTCTTCGTACATACACGCTCGTGGTTGAATATCTCGGGTTGGAAGAGTATCTAGTCAATGCAATGGGATGGACGGTGATAGCTCAATGATCACTATGTGAAATCAACTAATCTACAGGCTTAGATAATCATGGTTATAAAAAGTGTTCTCAGTGCAAGGTTCGACAGAATAAATAGATAACGCGACAATGGATCTCTCCAACGGGCTAGAAGCCTCCATTAACTTAGTTATGTCTGTTACAGCACGGTCCCAACGGTTTGATGGCGAGTTTCCTGACCATAAATGCTTTTCTACCCGTTCGGGGTGTCGGTCTAACGATTATACTATTCCCAACAGCTATATTGCTTCTGTATGGCAAAGTTCCATGAGACGTTGTTCTGATATCCCAATGAAGTTCCATTTTTGCAAATTTTCCCTCTGCGAAGTTCCCTCTAGAACCTTCTGTAACTTTTCGATCTTAGCTCTCTTCTTACTTAGTTTTCTAGCCTTCTTTCCAGTGAGCTTCGTCTCGATAGTCCTTTTTCCATTATGATTCTTATCTTCTTTTGGCATAGTAACTTCGCGTTGTTAAGATTATTTCAAGGGAAATACTTCTTCTTTATCTGGGATAGGTGCTACAATCTTCTGTGAGTATTCTTGTGTTCTTGCAACTTCGACATCCAAGTCTTTGGTGTT
>JASDQU011404350.1:65247-75313 GCA_032191745.1 Picea mariana
GATAAGTTGATATTTCTATGATCATTCAGGGTTTCTTTCATTTGTAGCAATACTTTCTCTGATTCCTTCTGGGGTTCTGCCATAATCTTAGTTTCTGGATCTGCCTTAGGGTTTTCTTGTTTCATATTTATTCTTTCAAGCTTAGAAATCATTCTAAGGAAATCCAATACTTCATGGTCAATATCTTTACAGCAAAGACAACTAGATCTTCTACTGAGGCATTCCTTAGCAAGATGTCCCGGTTTTCTACAACTGTAACAGAGGGTTAATCCTCTCTTTCTTTAAATGATCCCCATCTTTTCTTGTACTGCGCACTAGGATCATAGTAGCTAACCTGCAAAAAATTCTTTCTAGGGTCCTGCATCCATCTGTTAGTCCAAACATTCTCTCTATGCATAGGTATAACATATCTTTCATTATTCTTATCGGATCTACTCATATCAAATCTTCTTTCATCTATCAGTGCCCTACTTTTCAAGATAGGATAGAATTTATCAAACATACCGAGATCCATACTTAGAAACAAATATTTCCACTTATCTTACTTCTACAGAGCACAAAGCTTACAAATCTTACCTCTTTAGTCTCACTTTCACCTTTATCAAAGCATGAAGATTTTCTCTTTTTTAGTTCAGATCTTCGCACATAGCTCCTTTTTCTTGAGTTCCCAACAATCACAGTTTCAAGTCCCGACAACGGAACCATTTGTTGGCACAAGGGCAGACCCAAGGTTCAACGCTACAACAGTGCACCAAAAAAACCCTAACTACCGGCCCTTTCGGCAACACCTATGAAGAAGATGAAGTCTCACCCGAGGTAGAGGCAAGGGTGGTTGCAGGACTCTAGTGTCTACAACCTTAGTTGGGACACAGATCTTTGATTCTGACACTTAATAGAGCACTTAGCAGTTAACATTCATCAATATCTAGTTCTTAGTTACAACGCAGTTAAATCCTACTCTCAGCGTAGATAAACCCTAAACTACAGAGCATCATAGTAGTCATCTAGATCTAAGATATTTCAGCACTAAGCATGTTTACATAGGTCAGATCTAACATCCATTAACATCATTAGGCACATAGCATCAATAGATCTATCTATCATTCATCTATATCAAAGCACTAAGCAAGTAAACACATAAATACATCACACCAAACATAGCAACACAACATGTACGTGGCTCACCCCCACCCTAGGGCTATGTCCACCAACTCTTCGTCTTCTTTATTAGCTTTTGTCAATCTTCTTACAGGCACAAAGCCTCTTTACAATATCTTACAATCACTTGCACTTAGCTCTGCAAGTTTCACACAGTATGTGCGAAGCACTTACAACTTCTTTGATCACATAGATCGATCTCTAGTACTTTGCACCACTTACAATCCTTCAATCACATAGATCGAATACATATCCTACATTGCCTAGATTCTATATATATATTACAAAATCAGGTCTAAACATGGGTAAACCCATGGGCCGACATTCCCATACACGTTACATAAGCCCAAAACCCAAAAATCCCTAAAAAGGGGTCAAGATCCCACGATCTCCACTTCGTCTTGCGCTCTGCCTTCGACAACCTGTCAAAGTCCCAAAAATAGGTCAAACATGACCAAGAATCCTCAAAACTTGGTCAAGGGTCAACAGTGCTATGGTGATGAGTGATGCATGGGATAAAATGAGCACTAATAGAGAAGGTGCTAATGTTGTGAAAGAGATAGTTTTTGACAGACAGTTTTGGTCACAGGTTCGGTATGTTTTACAATTCATTAAGCCAATTTATTACATGTTCAAGTTTGTATATTTAGATTGGCCAATCGTTGGGAAGGTGTATGAGCAAATGGATAGAAAGTTGGGGCAGATTAAAGACATTGTTGATCCTAGAGATGTCAACCTATATAATCATATTCATGTAGAGGTGGAAAAATAGTGGGAAATGCTAAATATTTCACTACATGCCTTAGTATATGTGCTAACACCTAAATACTAGCATGTATGATGGCTTTCATCACCAACACATGGTGGTGGGTGCACCAAGATCCAAAAGTTCAAGTTGGTTATATGAAAGCATTAAACAAATTGGTCCCAAACGAGGAGAAGTGTGACAACATATGGAAACAATTGAACCAGTACATCCTTGGCAATGGTTCCTTTTGGGACCAACCATGCAATTAGAGATCGAGGGAATTTGATTTCTCTAGAGTGGTGGTGCTACCCCATAGCTACAATGTTTGGCAACATGGGTGCTTTCACAAGTGGCAAACACTTCTTTTGCAGAGAGGTGTTGGATCACATACAGTTTCATCCATATCATCAAAAGAAACAGGTTGAATGTAGGTTGGGAAGAGAGCTCGGTTTATGTTCATTACAACTTGTGATTGTTGTCCCATTACTATGAGGAGGCAAAGATGGATAAAAACTTGAACCATTGGTACAACAATCTATTGGAGAGTGTTTGGAGAGCGATTGGAGAGTGTTCTTTTAGATGATGATGATCTTGTTAAGATGCCACCCCCATCCATTGCCATGGTCCCCATGTCCATGACTCTAGCTACAACACTAGGGGATTCATCTTCACTTCCACCGCGGTCGTCTACATCTACTTCTACACAGTTTTTTCCTTCTCGGGCTCCTCTATTACCACCACATGGAGGCCCACGTAGCAATCGTGGTGTTGGAAGGAGGACAGGATAGTTGTTTGATGTCTCTCCCTTTTCATTACTTTATATGTCATAGTCTATAGATGATAGATTCATAGTATTTAGCAACTAGCTAAGTTTAAACTTTATTTTTTTTTACCTTTCAGTCTTCATACTTCAGTGCAAATGGCCTATTTTGTAAACATAACTATTTGGCCATGACTCATGTTATATTCCATAAGTTATTGGTCTACTTTATATTATATGGCTTAAAAATTTGTATGTTGGTATGTAAGTTTGTAATCGTTGGAATCTAGATGGTTGATGCTTGAATGATTAATCATTGATGTACTACAGATGCCATTTCTAACTATGGGTAAAATTAAGCATGATTTATGGGTAAAATTAAGCATGATTTATGGGTTTTAAGATAAATTATACCTATATTGAGTAGTATAAGGGTTCTTAGAAGAGCCCCTACATGATTCCTAGAGCATAATATAAACAATAAACAACTAGATAAATTTTTTTAGGGGAGAATTAATTAGAAAATAATTATACAAATTATTAAAACTTAAAACTACAAAATATGATTCCTAGATTCTTAGAGCATAATATAAACAACTAGATAATTTTTTTTAGGGGATAAATAATTAGAAAATAATTATACAAATTATTAAAACTTAAAACTACAAAATACATATAATAATCCATTTAGATATTCTGAATTCTCTAGTTATCTTGTACTTCATTTTTATGTGATACTTCTATTGATATTTAAAGGAAATGAGTGGTTTGGAGTTCCTTAGAGATTTATTATAAGCTTGTTGGTTTTCTAAGAGTTGTTATTCAACAGTGGCATAAATTTTTGCTATAAAATTATAATCGAAATGGTGAAAAGAGTAAGATGTATAGCTTTAATGTAGGATTAATAAATGAGGATGTTCCAAGAGAGTTCCCATAAACCACATGGCCACACCATTTTTCCAATGCTTAGTATAGCATAATATATAAATATTAAATTGGACATAGTAAATGGCTATGTTTTAGAAGATAAAAATCCTATTTGGACTTAAATGGAGGGAAATCAAGGTCAAATATACAAGGGAATTGGCAATAACCACATGGCTTCCATCATTTATATAATGATTAGAATAGCATAAAATATATAATACATTCATTAGATGTAGAATGACTATGATCTAGAATATACAAAACCTACTTGAGATTAGATAGACAGAAATCAAGATTATAGACATTACGTGTGTTAGATCTTGGATTACCTCTTGTACTTCAATAGTGACAACCATATGATGTAACTTCAAACATTGTGTAAAATTCTTATACTTTGAGATTACATAGTAAGTGCCAATAAATGCAACTAAAGAGATTTAGTTTCAAATTACATTAGGAAAAATCTCCTTCCCATGCTTGATTCAAGTTGGTGTGGTTAGGGGTTTTCAATTATACAAATTTTCATAGTTTCTATGTTTGTTGTACATGAAACTTATTTCATTTTATATTGTAGGCATCCTTGTACATGTTTTTGTTTTCACTAAGGATGAACCAAGTCAAGCTCAAATAAATTTGAGCATGATATTCACAACGTTAGGCATTAATTTGGAGGAGGTGTGGATAACCCACTATGAGACCCCTTGAGATTTTTATGGTTAGGCTTAGTAAATCTATGCCAAATGGTTTTAGTATCCTCTTAAGATCTTATATTCATTAATGCAATTGAAAAATCTTATTAAAGGCATTGAACATGTCCTTCATACTACTATTCCAAGTTGGAGATTATGTAGATTGTGCATTCCACATCACCAAGAAACTTTGATGCTCACCCATGAATGTTACAACAATGCCTTCTACCAAGAAAATCTCTCTTTTTCTAAAACATCAACTATTTACAACATGCAATTATTCCTCTTGCTACATAATTGCACGATGGCTATACGTTTAGACACATTTAAGTGAGAACTAAAAGCTTGACAAGTAGTAAGGGAATTAAATTAAATGTGGCATCTTTGTGTAGTTTTAGACAAGATAACATAATATAAATGTATTAATGTCTGATAAATGACCATTGAAGTAGGTCAACGGGTTTTTGACGTACAATGTTGTCTAGCAATGTAGGGGAACTAAAGTAGCTCCTATAAAAAGAAGCAGTAGGAAGTAAAGATAGAATATAAATCTAATTTGAAACCTAGAAAGCCGACTCCAAAGATGGAGAGGTAGTCTAGGGGAGAGATGTACAAGGTGAGTAGAACTAAATCTATGGCGTCAATGGTACGAGGCTATATTGGTCCACTGAAATCATCTCTCCTAACATCCGAGGCTAAATGAAGAAAACTCAAAATATGTCTAACAGGAAAAAGGAACATGAGAGGCGTTGGAATGAGTGTTGTGTTGTTGTCCGAAAGGAAGACCTTTCCACTATGTTCTATAAGGTCTCATATGACAACTAGTATGTTTTCTAACGTGAGGTTGTGTCTAGGACGTCGGAGGGGTCTCATGGAGGTAAATATGCCCCAAGTCCTCATTGATCTGTGATCATCTGATCATCTCTATACAATTGTTGCTTGGTGCCCCTAGTTGAGAGCACTGCAAAGTTCTTTTGACTATTCATCTCTTTTAAAGCTACATTGAAGTGGCATGAATTGATGCTTTGTGTCTTTAATGGTAAATTTAATTATTGGTAAAAAACATTTCACCATGTAACTATGTGTTTAAAGAATTACTCATTATTGAATAATTATAGGCAATTGTTTGGTCTAGAGGGATTTATTTGTATAGTTATTTTATTTAAAAATATGCTTCAACTTTATGTTAGAATATAAGGCTTATATGTTTAATAAAGTTACCTTAGTCACTTGGGTTATAAAATTTAGGGTTTTGGTTATTATTAGTTTTTAGGGTTTTGGAAAACTATGACCTCTTGAACTCTATATAAGAGAGGTGAATCTAATTGTAAGTGTGGCACGTTTTCTTAATAAAACATTATGTTATTGTGTATATTTGTCTTGACTCTATATAGGGTCTTGGAATTTAGTATCCATGGCTATTACATAGCATGGTATTAGAGTGGGGAGATTGGGAATTTGTATACCGGTGAAAGAGGGAGTCGTCGTACCATTTTATGTCAGTATGCCATAAAGGTGAGATGCCATAATTGCTTAGTTCATTGTTGTGAAGGAGCCACCAAGGTAAACTAATGTGGGTTTTATTAAGATCAATATGAAGACGCCATTGTATACAACCCTTGTTATGTTTGTTGTAGCCACCAAATTAAAGGATTAAGCTTCCATTAAAGGAAGAGAGTTGTTGTCGTTGCAAGCTAGAAAGAGGAGCCACTATTTAAAGTTTAATGGATTTGTTGGGTTAAAGGAATGAATGAAGCTGGCACATATGAAACAAAATAAAAATATGTTGTGTTGTAGTCACCATGAAAATTTAAGCTATCATTTTAATTAGTAGAGTTGTCATATCAAGTTGAATGAAGAGTTGCCTTTTATTCTTGATTGGAGTCAAATCTAGCTTTCTAATAGTTGCCATACAATTTATGTATGCCCACTGTATAGCTGCTAGTGTGTTAGAGGATTTTTCTTGTTGCATGCACATGTGTTAGATTGATTTGTTGCATGAGTATTTTTACTACTAGAAAATCCAAAGGGGCATAATATATACATAGTCTCTCTTTAGGGTTCTTTATTTGTTTGTAGTAGTGTCATTCTCTCTTATATTTAACATAGTTTACTCAAATTTTGGTTTTCCGGTAGAAACCCCATTAGAAAATTATTTTAGTTTAAATTTCCACACCCAAAAAATAAAAATTCAGATGTAGTGGATAAATATAAACATGTGAGGAATAATAAAAAGGATTGCGCAATCACCTACAAATTCCAAAAAATTACCAAAATGGCATAGTAGAGATGATAAATCTAAGCCATTGTTGGATTTTCCCTCTTAAATTAAAAATTACATCATATAGATCTGGAAAAATCATCCAAGAAAATTTTGGATAATTTCCATTCACTATTTGGAGCAAATGCGATGAATGCAAAATTTTCTTTGAAGATACAATTATTTAGATTCAAGATGTATGCCATAGTTAGTATGTCTAACCACAATCAATCTCACATCTCTCATTAGACAACTAGTGGAAGTCAAAGCTATGGTGGAGGAAGAGGATGTCGAAGCCATCTTGTTTAACATTTTTCCTTCTAAATACAACAATGTTATTTTTACTCTTAGTCAAATGTCTTCACAAATTCTAGAAGATATGATTGTTGCTCTTTTAGATAAATAAAAGAGAACTATTGTACACGGTATAGAGGATGATCATGTGACTACACTATACTCGAAATTGTAGCAAATCAACAAAAGACACGGGAGATAGGGAATGTTATTATTGTAAGAAAATGGATCCCATAGGCTAGAACTATAGATTTCAAGCCAATGGTTTTTTCAAGGGAAAACTCATGGACAAACCACATGTAGCTAATATATTCGTTGTTGAAGATCCATCGAACACAAACAATGGTAATTACCTTGCTAAAGAAATGACATTCTATGCATTTTAAGAAGTCCACACTTTGAAGGCAGGAAACTACTATGGATGTAGCTCAACATGGATGTTTGTCTAATAATCTGGGAGATTCATAATTCAAAAGTTCAGGGAGATGGAATCTAGAACTCAGGAAGAAGAAGAGAAGAAGAATATATATGTACATGGTTATTACATAACACTATTGCAATATCAACAAATTACAATTTGAATTTTTACCTCGAAAACTAGGATGGAAGAGAATGTCTCCCATTTCATGTGTTTCTAATTCTTATGTTAGAGTTTGTTTATGGTAAAATGAAATATAGAAAATTTTGGAGACATAGAGAAACTAGGATGGAAGAGAATGCCTCCCATTTCATGTGGTTCTTATGTTAGAGTTGGTTTATGGTCAAAAGAAATATATAAAATTTTGGAGACATAGAGTGACACAAGCATGCTTGTCTATGTAAAAGTGGGAATTTTGGAGACATAGAGTGACACAATCATGTTTGTCTATGTAAAAGTGGGAGACTATACATGTAGAATGAATTACCTAGGTCTTTCCAACCTAACTACAATTATGGTAATAGACCCTTAATGTAGTGAGATTAGATATGATGGTGGATACTTAATGCTAAGAAAAGGAAGTTATTTATATTTTAATTTTTTTGTATCTAAGGTCAATTAATTGTGTTAAGAAAGAAATAGAAATTGGCAATAAATGTTCTTAGAAGCAAAACTATGTGTTCCATATATATGGTGCATTTCTCAGGGAAAAGAGATTCACAATAGAATTAATAGATCTGAAATTATATGAAATCCTTACATCAAATCCTAATTGAAAGAGATTTTGGCAATCCAATTTGGATAAAATTGCCCTTGATAGGAAGGATCTTATCCCTGGTACCCTCCACATGCACCTAGGCCTGTAATCTCCAACAACCTAGTGGAAAGACTCATACTAGAATAAGTCTAAAGCCTTTATTATAAGCCAAATGATGGTTATAGGTGGCTTTTATTTGATCTTGTTTTGAATGTTAGATTAAACAAGTTTTGGAGGTTGACACTAAACAAACTACTCGGTGCTTATTGATTTGTAATATATGGAAACCATTGGTTGAACCCAAGAAAATCATTTTTGCTTAGTCCCTCATCCTTTGGGGTTTGGTCCTTGGTCATTGACAGGGCCACCTTGGTATCACCTGTTGATGATTGCATCTATGTGAGACATTCTCCAACTTACAAACCTATGAGGTGTGGATCATTGCAGCTATGTGAAGTCTTTCTCTTATCTTACAAACTTGAGAGAAAGCCCATAAGAAGGGTACATGGTTCCTTCCTGAGACAAAGATGGGAACGTAGAGATGAACTCCTCCATTCAGAGAGTTGAGAAAAACTCCAAATGATTATCCAGTGGGAAAGGCGATCTGTTGAGTTAGGACGTGTCTGTGGCTGAGCACAAGGTGAACGTGTGAAATCCCAAAGTGTTGGGTGCATCGTCATGAGAATGGAAATGAAGAAGATGTATTAGCCTCCTCTGAGAAGCAGAGTTGACAAGAAGACTCCAGATAATTCTCCTATGTGTGGAAGTGGGAAAGAAGATCTGTAGAGTGGACGTGTTTATGGACAAGCACAGGTGAACATGTAAAGATATGTGTTAAGAACCAAATATCAATATAGCATAGAAAAACCTTAGAATAAGTACTCAACACCTTGAAAAAGAGATAATTTCAAGTAATAAGCCTCTTTGAGGGGGAAACCTCCTTATACCCCACATAAATGTCCAATTACAAGATGATTCCAAATGAAAATGTCTCCTTGGTATATATAGGAGACTAGGAGGTACAATTACAACTAATGGAATAAATCCGACATAAATAAAATAACATTAATAATGTAATATGCCCCAATTAAGAGGTAATGAGCCACTATTTAGGGCTTACATGCCCCTCCCCTTGAGACAAGTGTTGTCTGCAACGCTTGAGTAACTCTGGATGCTTTTGTATAAAAGAATCATATTTCCAAGTGGAATATTCAGTTGATAGTTTCTTCCATTTAACGAGATACTATGAAATGGATCTATTCCTCAGCTGGTGAATTCTTGTGTCAGTGATGGCTTTAGGCTCCAATATGATTTTTCCTTCCTCGTCAAGTTCTGGAAATATCATTTGAACTGGGATCTTGTCACCTATAACCTTCTTTAACAATGAAACATGGAAAACTGGGTGTACTCGTGAAGATGCAGGCAACTCCAATTTGTATGCCATAGTACCAATCTTTTGCAGCACCTTATAAGGGCCATAGTACTTTGGTTATAATTTATTATCCTTATTGGCTTGCTTGAGGGACATATGTTTGTATGGTTATATTCTTAAAAACACCCAATCCCCTACTTCAAAACTTTTTTCACTACAATGTTGATCTACTTGTTGTTTCATGCGATTATGTGCCATAGTCAGGTTGTCCTTTAAGATTTGGAGAACTTTTTATTGATGCTCGATGTGATATTCCACTGCTTGAACCTTAGATTTTTCTTTTATAGAAGAAGAGATGGAAGGAGTGTTTGAGGAGTGCTAATTCCATCCAATACATTACATGATATCGTGGGAGTCAACTCTTCAGAAGAAATCACGTCTACATTTTCATCTTGAGATGGTTCTTCTTCTTCTTCTTCTTCCTCTTCACAGTATATGTAGAATAATTTCTTCTCACCACACTTATGTCCCTTACTGTACTTGTTTTCACAATTAAAGAATAAACCTTTTTCTTTTCTTTCCTCCAATTGTTGAGGTGTCAACCTGGTAGGTTGAGGTGTTTTAGAAGAAGGAACTTTATTCTCTCGATAGATGTTAGGAGTGGTCCTTCTAGTAGCCATATC
>JASDQU011404351.1:5999-18462 GCA_032191745.1 Picea mariana
GTATATGTGAAACTTATGATCTTGGAGGAAACTTACAGTCAGTCAAAGGATATTG
Organism: Picea mariana; assembly: GCA_032191745.1. NCBI lineage: Eukaryota > Viridiplantae > Streptophyta > Pinopsida > Pinales > Pinaceae > Picea > Picea mariana. Next base: position 6,055 of record JASDQU011404351.1, read on the forward strand.
ATCAGTGAAGCTGCTGTCATCCAGGTCTTGGATCTTTCAGGTAAGGGTTAGACGAAGAGGACTCGACGAAGCTGTCGCATTCACATCTACGATTGTAAGTACTGCTGTCGTTATTCTCATTAATATGACACGCTTGGCCTGTTTCTTTCTAGTTTGTGTTTGATGTTACATGAACTTATCATTTAATGGTAGATCTATTTTCAAGCTAATATCAATAGAGTAGGAAGTAGTTGTATCTTTCTTTGCCCGCAGAAATCAGCGAGGAGCAAAGGATTGGAGCGCAACTCGGAGCGTGCAGGGACAAACGTCGATAAAAAGGTACTTCTATTATCCTTCCTTCTCATGTGTTAGTTTAGATATATTTGAAAGAAATTCGGTGTCCACGTTAAACACTTTTCTATCTAGGGTTAAGGTCAAGCTCTAGAGGTCGATCTACTTGTCCGCAGGCAGATTTTCCTACAACAGATAGTTATTCATTGAATATCTTGATTGTTCATATTTGAATCTTAAAGAACAGTTTATAGCTTTGTGACCAAAATTAGAGTAGAGAAAACAATAACCATAGAAAAAATCTTTGTACCTTGAAAAAATCTGTCTTCTTTGAGGAGGTCAACTTCTATCATGCCAATAATCCTTTTGGCCTACAAATTCGGTTTTGGGGCTTTTTTTTTCATTTCTTCTTGGTGACTGATTTTCCTTCTTTGTTTCTGCAGAGTGATTGTTGTCATTGTTTGAGGATTTGACAAAATTGATATATTCTATATTGCTTGGATGATCACTACTTGATCCTTCTTCATATCCCAATCCAGCTTTCAACTTTGAATTTCTTTGTTGATTTAGAATGGAAGTTAATTTTTCTGAGGCTTTAATACTTGGCAGATTTTGATGATACAGTCCTTTAAATTTCTCCATTTCTTTTCTAGTTTTTACTATCTCTTCTTCTAAGGCTTCACATCTGAATTTCTTCTCTAACAATTGTTCTTTCAGTATGTCTTCTATTTTCTTTGCCTCTTCTAATTCCAATTTCAGCAAAGCAAAGTTTTCATCAGGTTTTTTACTGTCTTTCTCGAACTGTGTCAACAATTGTTTTTTCTTTCTGTTCTTAGTTCTGAGTCTATCAATTTATTCCAGTGAACTAATTAGTTCTCCTTCCAAATCAACCACAGCTTCTTCATCATTATCATCACTGCCTGTGCTTTTATTATCATAATACTCCTTGGCCATAAGCATGAAGTCATTTGCCTTATTTTCACAGGATGAGTCACTGTCAGTGTCTTCTGAGGAATTGTCATTATTTGCAACCAAACTTTTCTTCTTATTATATTTCTTGTATTTGTACTTCTTGTCATCATCAGAGTTTTGGTCCTTTTTCTGATGGGGACACTTAGATGCAAAATGACCTATCTTACCACAGTTAAAACATTTGAAGGGAAAATTCCCTTGATATTTTCCTGATTCTGTCTTTAACCTTCTCACAAATTTTGCCTCAATATCATCTAATTCTGAATCAGAATTCCTGTCTGCTTTAAAAGATGCTTCTCTAGTACTAGATTTATCTTTGTTATTTCTCATTTCATATGCAGTTAGAGTTCCTAGAAGTTGATCAATGGTCAGAGTTTTAAGATCATTTAATTCTTCTATTGCAGAGACTTTTGGATTAAATTTATCAAGCAGAGATCTTAAAATATTCTGAACTAAAAGTGAATCATCAAAATTCTCACCAAGGCCCTTCATGGCATTTACAAGTTCTTCAACTCTTAAAAAATACTTGCTAATTGTTTCATCTTCATTCATCTTTAGTTGTTCAAATTTCAATCTGTATGTTTGAATTTTGGCATCTTTTACTTTCTCATTTCCTTCATAACTATTAATAAGTTTATCCCACATTGCTTTGGCAGTATCAAGATGCATCACCTTTACAAACTCAGCTTCATCCAGTCCATTCAAGATAGAATTCATCCCCTTAGCATTAAAACTGAACTCCAACTTATCATCCTTGGAGGCTAGCACAACAGGCTTTCTATATCTAGTCTCTACTACATCCCAAACATCAGCACCCAAGGCCATTAAATATGTTCTCATTCTAATCTTCTAGAAGGCAAAATTTGTTCCATCAAATAGAGGGGGCTTAGAGGCTGAAGTCCCTTCATGACTTGTCATGTTTAAACTTACAGATCTACCTTTGAATAAAAGGAACCCTCTCTGATACCAATTGTTGAAATTACGAAAACAACTGAGGGGGGGGTGAATCAGTTGTAACTATGCTTAAACAATTTTAATGCTATTAAAACATTATTAATCTCTCTTCAAGTGATCATCAACAATATACAGCATATGGACAGTAAAATCAAAGAGCATCAGTCACACATAAAGTATACACAGAGACATATTTTCATGAGGAAACCCATAATGGGAGAAAACCTCTTCTTCTTTGAAATGATAGGTAGTCTTCTAAGTTCTGTACATCATCTTTAATTGAGCACCAACTCAATGTGAGGCTACTACCTCTATTTTACAAGCTGCAACTTGTTTGAGAGCACCAACTCTCTGGTTTCTCTAGCACCCACTAGAAGGAAGCACCAACTCCCTGGTTTCTTTAGCACCCACTAGAAGGAACAACCAACTCCCTATATGTTCCAGCACCAACTAGATGGAAGCACCAAATTCCAGTTACATAGGCTCCAACCTGTATAACAGAGAACACTAGTTCTCCCTTGCACCACCCTACCACCCTGGTTTATCTGGCTGGAACCATATGGAAGCTACAACTTCCTGTGTTCAAGCTCCCACTTGAACCTTTGAGGACAACAGTCCTCTCGAGCACCTCCCAACCTCCCTAAAACATAAATAAATAAATAAATAATCAACTACACAGATAAATCAATTCTTACCAATCTTTCTTTATTCTGTAAAACTAGTCCTCTTCTAACTGTTCTGCAATTCTTCTCTTCCTCTGTCTGTTCAACAGGTCTTCTCTGCATCAACTTTTTCTGTCATTCTGTTCTACTTCAACTTGCTCTATTATTCTACTCTACGTTACATCTCACACTGCACATATGCTCAATCTCCTCCTGTGCATCCGCTCATTTCCCTTTCGTACTGTTTCATTCATTTTCCATTCAGAACAGCCAACCACACACTGTCTGTCTCGTTTTCTTTTATACTCACCCACACGGAGGTTCAACTTCCCATCTCCTTCGGCAAAAGGAAGACAATTGTTTGAACAACTGAAATGCCAACAGATTCACAATCATGAATCCATTTTGCTAACAGATTCATAACTGAGGAGTTAACTGTGAGAGAGAATAGTAACCATCCGATCACATTCAATTTTATCCGCACCGTTGGATGAACTTTATTAATCTTGCCTTTAAATCAGGTTTCAGCATTTCGACATTCTTGTGCCCAAGTGTCTCGACACTTCATGCCGTGATCTCCAAAGCTCTGAAATGGAGCTTATCTGGACTGAATCTTTCCCTTTCTCATCACCAAGGGTTGTGACCACAGTCTTATGCATAAGGCGCTTTTGCGATTTCTCATATTGCGAATTCGACATTCCTGATGTTCAATTTTCTTGTCACTTACAAATCCCGATCCATGAAATTCCGTAAAGAAGTCAAATCAATGATCCAGATCATATCTTGATCTGACGGTTGCAATTACATCGCGATTTTGCATATCGCAATTTCGTAATTCATGTTGCATCGTTTCTTTTGCCTCTCCATGTCATGATTCGCGAAACTCCGATAAGGAGTTGGATCAACGGTCCAGATTCAATCTTGACTCAACGGCTGCGATTGAATCATGATTTTGACATTCATGCTGCATTGTTTTCTTTGCCTCTCCATGTCACGATTCGCGAAACTCTGATATGGAGTTAGATCAACGATCCAGATTTGATCTTGACTTGACGGCTGCAATTGAATCACAATTTCACATTTCTTGTTGCATTTTCTTTTCCTCTTGATGTTGCGATTCATGAAACTCTGATAGGGAGTTGGATTAATGGTCCAAATATGATCTTTCTTTGACGGCTATGATTAAGTCGCAATTTCGCATATCGCGAAATCAACATTCTTGTTGCATTTTTTTTTTGACATCTCCAACACGTGATCCTCAAAACCCTGACATCAACTGGAATCAACGGTCCAGATTCAACCTTAATCTGACGGCTCAGATCAAATAACGATTTCTCATATCGCAATATCGAGATTCCTGATGTTATGAAACTTTGACATCTCCAAATATCGATCCCCGAAATTTTGACATGGACTGGAATCAACGGTCCAGAATCAATCTTGATCTGACGGCTCAGATGAAGTCATGATTTTTCCTACTGCGATTACGCCCACTTCTCCTTACACTTTAAAGAACGTGCAGGTTCTTCTTGATCCAATGATGGTCCGGTCCTGTGCTTGGATCTAACATCTGAGATCTGTCCTCCTTTTCAGTGTTCTCTTCTTGTCTTCATTCAGATCTGACGGCCATTGGGAATTCAGACAGAGATCCAACGAACACAGTTGATTCTCTTCCCCGATTATCACTGCTCCGTTGATCATCGTTGTTGTACTCAAGCCATCACCACTACTGTACTTTCCATCAATGACAAGTATACGCTGCCTGTAAATATGCTAACAGTCCTCTGTACATTCTTTCTGTACTCATGCCATTCATTGTCTGTTACATATTTTCCAACTCTGTTGGACACCAAGCTTACCAAATCCATGGCCTTCCACCCCCAAACAGATGGCCAAACAGAGGTCGTAAATCGAATGATTGTGCATATCCTTCGCATGTATAATTCAAATCACCCTTGCACATGGGATGAGAGCCTTCCCTATGTCCAACATAGATACAACCGATCCCATCATAGCTCAACCAGCCACAACCCCTTTTAGGTGGGGTTGGGATTCCAACCATTGGGTCCCATAGATGTTGCACTTCCCCTTGCGGTCACCTCGACTGACTTATCTCCTACTCCAAGTGAAGCTGAAAAAGCTACCAAGTTCATTGAGTGGATCTAGCACATCCACCAACAGGTTCCAGATATCCTATAGAAGTCCAATGACAAGTACAAGCAGCGCCATGATCAACATCGGGTGCCACATAAGTTTCATGTGGGCGACAAAGTTTGGTTGCACTTGAAGAAAGAACTGCTTACAGAACGCCATCGGAAGCTTCAAACACTCCTTTATGGGTCACACACCATCACCAAGGTCATGGGGGATAATTATTTTGAGCTCAACATTCCTCCTTTCCTTTCCCTGCACCTAGTGTTCAACATGGATCTCCTTCGCCCTTATTTCCCACCATTATTGGACACCTCAGACGTAGCAGAACAACTGACACCAATAGAGCTCAACCCCGAATGCATACAACAAGAATCCAACGATCATATTGTGGACACACATATTTTAGGGTACTTTATAGCAAAGGATCCAGCTTTATCGAGTCATCAAAGCAGCGCAGCTCCTGCACCAAGGAAAGTGGCTCACCCAGGGCCAAATTTAGCAGAAATTTCCCCATCTGATGGGGGAAATCAACGCAATGGAGACCATTTATTCCTAAGGAGGGAGGATTGATCCAGGTGTATATCGATGGACACCCACCTTTTCCAACTGGATCAAAACAGGTTTCTAACAATTTTGGTAATTTACTATTTTTAGCAGTTTTTACTTCTGGGGCCATTTTGAGGGCCTAAATGAAGGTTTTTCGGGATCTAGCTTCTCAATATAGTTGAAGGGATGATTGAGCCTCCAAAATGAATATCCTTAATGATAACTTTGCAATAGACTATCATATTCCTATAACGAAGATCATATGAAAAATTTACAACCTTGTGAATTTGATGTACTAACTTACCCAGACGAGGCCAACATGACTTTTGGCGCTTCATCTCCTAGGGTTAGGTTTTTGGATGTCTAGGGTTTTTGGCATTCCTATTTATTGTAAAAATTACTTCAGAACCTCATTGTAATCATCTTCTTTTGAATGAGCGTAGCCATCACATCTCTTCTCAGAGATAATCCACCACCATTCCAGCAAGCTTGTTTCCACTGCATTTTACAGTGTTAGCTTATTTCCTTATTGCATAGAAAACTAGTTTTACTTTATCTCTGTTATTTTGTGTTAATAACCTACTAATAATCTTGAGTCATTTCGTTATGCTCATAAAATTTGGATCAGTGGTATCATATTGGTCTTCTCCTTATCGTCTTAATGCATATCCCCAATGAGGTTGGAGTACAAGGAGTTGGGTCTTGAGCTTGTTTCTCTTGAGGAAAAATGCTCTCACATGCCCAAGCGACCTCTCATGGTAGGATAAAAGAAAGATGATGGGAAAGGAGATCCTTTCAAACTATTTATTGAGGAATCCCTCACGCAACAAAGGAACGAGATAATGGATAGTTTCACGTAAATCCTTCGGCGACTACCAACATGCGACGCATCTTCTTCAAGTGGAGGTGTCGCCCCCTTCAAGGTATAAATAAACTTCGATATTCCTATATTTGAAGGTTAGATAGATGCAAATGATTTAGAAAAGTGGTTGAATCTACTAGAAGGATATTTTTCTATCCATAACTTTTCAAATAGAGAAAAGATTACTTTTGTTCTCTTCAAAGTCATTCCCCATGTCAAAGATTGGTGGGAAACTTTCTGTGAGAAAAAGGAAATAGAGGAACCCTCATTATTTATAGTCATGGCCACCTAGGAATCCTTCAGGGATACTATTAAGAAACAATACTACCATTTTGGAAGTTATGACGACTTGTATACCAAATGGACCACACTGCGCCAAGAAAGAGACCAAGCAGTGCAAGATTTCACAAATATCATTCATACCTTGCGCACCAATATGGGTATCAAATATTCGGAGTGACATCTAGTGCTCAAGTATCATGACGTTCTACATAGATACAACCAAAATGAAATGGAATTTCTGGACATCTCATCCTTGGGCATGACCTACCGATATGACATCAAAATTGAGTAGAAGCTCAAACAAAAGAAATGGCAATTTGGGCCTAGGAACCCCTCACAACAAAATCCAGGGAAGGGTAGCCTCAACACACAGAACAAAGGAAAGATCAAATATGGATAGCATCAGGACAAACAGTCCAAGCCACAAGCAAAGAAGGACACCGGAAAGACAAAGAAAGATATCGGGAAGTGGTGCGACTTCCATAACACTACTGATTGTCACTCAAAGCAGTCACTGGTGGCCAAAGTGAAAGCCTCTGAATCAGATGTGGGTTCATATATTTAGCCAGAAATAGAAAGGGAAATACATATCATTGATGCAAAACTGAGTGCCACCGTTGCTACCACAAAGCTCCAACCTAGTGAACCAGATGAGCCAGAAGAAGGAGAATGCCTCTTCCATTCACAGATGTGGGTAAAAGGAACCCTTATGTTCTTCATCATTGATAGCGATATCCAGAAGAACCTCATCTTAGCAGATGTCATCAAGCGGCTAGCCCTATCGACAACTCCACACCCACAACCCTACACCATTGGATGGCTCCACCAAGGAAGTGATCTTTGTGTCAACCAATAGTGTAGACTCTCGTACAGCATTAATCCCTTTAAATATGAGGTATTTTGTGATGTTTCTCCTCTCGAATTTTTTGATGTTCTTTTGGGCCAACCTTGTTTATGGAAACATTATGTTGTATACGAGTCTAGGCCTCTTAGTGTTATTATTACTTTGAACAGTAAATTGTACAAGATACCCGAGGCAGTCCCACCTAGTACTATTTCCTTGATCTCTGCTAAGAAATGAAGGAAGGTCATCTCTTAGATGGGGAAGTTTGTCTTCTTTGTGATTCACTCGTAGAATAAGAGAAAGACCACAGCCACATCCAGGGTATCTACGGCTGACCTCTCCACAAAACAGAAGCAAGTAGATAAGGTCATGGAGGAATACTCAGATATCTTCTCCTCACCTACTAGGGTACCTCTGCACTACCAGGCCAAGCACCCCATCGATCTGACCCCCGATGCACCATTGCCCATGGGTCAGTATATCCCCACTCTCTATTAGAGAATGAGGAGATCAAGTCACAGATCCAATAACTACTCCATAAGGGGCACATCCATCCCATCTCATCAACTTGCAGGAGCCCAATCATGTTGGTATAGAAAAAAGATGGAACCTGGTGACTCTGCATTGATTATCAGGCTTTGAATAAAATCATAGTCAGAAACTGGTACCAAATTCCCTGAATCGACAACCTCCTTGATCAACTCATGGGGGACAAATGCTTCAGTAAGATTGATATGAAGTCTGGCTACCACCAGGTTCTGATAGAAAAAACATATGTATGGAAAACTGCATTCAAGTCAAAGGAAGGCCTTTTTGAATGGTTCATCATACGCTTTGGTTTGACAAATTCTCCATCCACTTTCATGAGGATGATGGATGATATTCTGCAACCATTCAACAATAATTTTGTAGTGGTGTATCTGGATGACATTCTCATTTACAACAAGACTTCGGTTGAACACTTGCAACATATTTAGCAAGTTCCTCATACCCTGTGACAGCACAAGCTATATGTCAACTTGGAAAAATGCTCCTTCGGCATGGACATGGCCCATTACTTGGGCTACATAATTGATCAACATGGCATACATGTGGATCCATCCAAGATCCATTCATCCATGACTAGCCATCCCCAACCACACTCACTGAGGTTCAGAGCTTCTTGGGCCTTACAGATTTCTACCACAGGTTCATGTTGGGATTCTCCCATATTGTGTGGGCCCTCAACCAAATAACCTAGGGTGGTCGTAAGGAAAAATTTGCATGGGGCCAATCCCAACAACAAGCATTTGACAATTTTAAGCAACGCCTGTGCTCAGCCCTGGTACTTTCACTACCAGACTTGTAGCATCCCTTTAAGATCGAGACAAATTCTTCAGACTATGAGGTGGGTGCCATTCTCACTTAGCACAACCACCCCATGGCTTATCATAGTGAGACACTATTAGATGTTGTCTGTAAGTACCCTACTTACGAGAAAGAAATGTACTCCATTGTGCAAGCCTGTCGCCAATGGAGACATTACATTCTTGGGAAGGAGACAGTCATCCACACTGATCATAAGCCACTATAGTTCATGCAGACACAAGGAAAATAGTAGAATTATTTCCATCAAAAGTGTTCCACATACTTGCAACAATTTCACCTCAACATCAAGTATAAAATAGGAAGCACCAATCATGTCAATGATTGCCTTAGCATACTTCTAGTTGTGGCACTCATGACGGTGCTAGACTCTCACGGCCATGATACCTCTAGATGGCCCCAACTCTATAAGAAAGACCTGGACTTCACCACCACCTACCAAATGTTGGGTGCAAATTTAGTTGTTGATAATTTCCATCTTCGGGATGGGTTGTTGTGTCGTCTGGGCCATATCTTTGTTCAATCAAGAGAGAGATCAAAGATTATCTAGGAAGCCCACTACAGTCAGGTGGAAAAATACTTCGGTGTCAAAATGACAGTGGTGATGCTACAAAAAAATTTCTACTGGTCGAAACTTCGATAGGAGGTGAGAAAGTATATCTGGTCCTGCACTGCGTACGTTATTGCCAAAATGACCACTAAGAAATAGGGCTTGCACACCCCTCTTATTACTCTTGAAAGGCCATGGGAATCCATCTCAATGGACTACATGTCAGACCTCTCATCCACCAAGCAGAGAAATTACTGTGCTTTTGTGGTTTTTTATCGCTTTTCTAAGATGTCGATTCTGGTTTCCTGCAAGAAGAACATCACCGCAGAGGCCACTACCAAGAGCTTCTTTGAACGTGTTTGGGTACATTTTGGAATCCCAAAAACCATTGTCTCATATTGGGACAGTCGATTTCTCATCACATTCCAGTCAAGCCTCTAGTCACTACTGGACACCAAGCTCACAAAATCCATGACCTTCCACCCCCAGACAGATGGCCAAACGGAGGTCGTAAATCGAATGATTGTGAATATCCTTCGCATGTATAATTCAAATCACCCTCGCACATGGCATGAGAGCCTTCCCTATGTCCAACATAGCTACAATCGATCCCTTCATAGCTCAACTGACCACAACCCCCTTCAGGTGGGGTTGGGATTCCAACCATTGGGTCCCATAGATGTTGCACTTCCCCTTGTAGTCACCTTGACCAACTCATCTGCTGCTCCAAATAAAGTTGAAAAAGACACCCAGTTCATTGAGTGGATCTATCAGATCTTCCAACAGGTTCAAGGTATCCTACATAAGTCTAATGAAAAGTACAAGCAGCGCCATGATCAAAATCGACTGCCACATAAGTTTCATATGGGCGACAAAGTATGGTTGCACTTGAAGAAAGAACACCTTACAGGACCCCAAAAAAATATTCTCCCACTCCTTTATGGTTCATACATTATCACTAAGGTCATGGGGGATAATTCTTTTGAGCTCAACATTCCTCCTTTCCTTGGACTGCACCCAGTGTTCAACATGGATCTCCTTCGCCCTTATTTCCCACCATTATTGGACACCTCAGACGTAGCAGAATATATGAAATCAACAGAGCTCAATATCAACTACATACAACAGGAATCCAATGATCATATTGTGGACACACATATCAAGGTCACTCGACAACAAAGGATCCAGCTTTATCAAGTCATCAAAGCAGGGCAGCTCCTGCACCAAGGCAAGTGGCTCAGCCAGGGCCAAATTCAATAGAAATTTCCTCATCTGATGGTGGAACTCAACGCAATGGAAACCATTTCTTATTAAAGAGGGAGGATTGATCCAAGTGGATATCGGTGGCCACCCACCTTTTCCAACTAGCTCAGAAGAGTTTTCTGCCAATTTTGGCAATTTACTATTTTTAGCAGTTTTACTTCCGGGGCCATTTTGAAGGCCTAAATGAAGGTTTTTTGGGATCAAGCTTCTTAATGATGGTAGATCCACCAAAATTAATCTCCTCGATGATACCTTTCCAATGGGCTATCATACTCCTAAAACATAGATCGTATGCAAAAGTTACAACCCCGGGAAGTTGATGTACTAAGTTACCTAGATGGGGCCCACATGAATTTTGGCGCTTCATCTTCTAGGGATAGGTTTTTGGATGTCTAGGATTTTTGGCATTCCTATTTATTATAAACATTCCTTCAAAACCTCATTTTAATCATCTTCTTGTGAATGAGCGTAGCCATCACATCTCTTCTCAGAGATAAGATGTCACCATTCTAGCAAGCTTGTTTCCATTGCATTTTACAGTTTCATCTTATTTCCTTATTGAATAGAAAATAGTTTTACTGTATCTTTGTTATTTTGTGTTAAGAACCTATTAATAATCTGTATTCATTTTTTTCTGCTCATAAAATACGTATCAGTGGTATCAAAGAGGTTTTCTCCTTGTCTTCTTAATGCATGTCCCCAACGAGGTCGGAGTAAAAAGAGTTGGGTCTCAAGCTTGTTTCTCTTGAGGACAAAAGCTCTCGCACACCCAAGCGACCTCTTATGGAAGGAGAAAATAAAGATGACAGGATAGGATATCCCTTAAAATGGTTGATTAAGGAGTCCCTCACGCAACAAAGGAATGAGATGATGGATAGTTTCGCACAAATCCTTCAACGACTACCAACAGGCGACACATCTTCTTCGAGCGGAGGTGCTGCCCACTTCAAGGTACAAATAAACTTTGATATTTCGATATTTGAAGGTCATATAGACACAGATGCTGTAGACAAGTAGTTGAATCTACTAGAAGGGTATTTTTCTGTCCATAACTTTTCGAATACAGAAAATATTACTTTTTCACTCCTCAAATTTGTTCCCCATGTCAAAGATTGGTGGGAAACTTTTTGTGAGAAAAAGGAAATAGAGGAACCCTCATTATTTATAGTCATGAACACCTGGGAATCCTTCATAGATGTTGTTAAGGAACAATACTACTCTCTCAGAAGTTATGATGAATTGTATACCAAATAGACCACACTACGGCAAGAAAGAGACCAAGCAGTGCCAAATTTCACAACTATCTTTCATACCTTGCGCACCAAGCTAGGTATCAAAGATTCGGAGCGGCATCCGGTGCTAAAGTATTGTGACACTCTGCATAAATACATCCAGATAGAAATGGAATTTCTGAACATCTCATCCTTGGGCGCAGCCTACCAATATGATGTCAAAATCGAGCAAAAGCTTAAACAAAAGACGCGAAAAATTGGGCTTGGGAAACCCTCACAACAAAATCCAGGAAAGGGTGGCCCCCACCCACAAAAAAAAGGACGGATCAAATATGGACAGTATAGGGACAACCAGTCCAAGCTACAAGAAAACAAGGACACCAAAAAGACAAAAAAAGTTATCGGGAAGTGGTGCGACTTCCATAAGAGCCCTTGGCATAAAACTGCTAACT
>JASDQU011404352.1:0-15114 GCA_032191745.1 Picea mariana
CCTGCATCAAATCAATGCAATGGGTATCACAAGGAGTCCAATATAAGGTGTAATACCCCTCCATGAGAAACTTGCCAGCAACAACATAATAGCAACATTGTCCGTAATGACTTGGAAAACATACTGCGAGCCTATATCTCGGATGAAGTTATCCAAAAACTCACACAATAATTGTGCATATTTAACATATGCAGATGCATCAATAGATTTGATAAGCATTGTCCCCCTGGGACAATTAACAAAGAAATTGAGAATGGACTTGCAGTTCCCATATGTTCAACCGTTTGACATAATGGTGCATCCTGTGATCTCCCATGATTCCTTCATCTCACCCAATCTCTTTGTGAAATTGGTATTTTCCCCTTGAAGGAGAGGCCCTCTCAAGTCATTAAAATAAGTTCCCTTGTATCTTGGACCAACAATAGCAACAACTTCAAACATGGAGTGGTAGAATGGGTTGTTCTTGGCAATGTTGAATGGTATGTCAGTCCATAGAAAACATCTAGCAACAATATTATTGGCTTCCTCCTCCTTTTTTTTCACCATCAACTGAATAGAAGGTTTCCCCCTAGGCATTGACCTCGACAAAAAGAAAGGTGAAGATGTTAAGGGGACAATCATTGTGGAATGTCATCTCGAGGATTGGCTTTCCCCCACTCATGAGGTGCTTCCATATTTATTTTCAAGCTCAAGCCTTGTTTCTTCCCTTTGACCTCTCTTCTTATTCATTTCAAAAATGGATTGATTAGCAATGTGGACAAGATCTGGGGTAGGTGCTTTGAAAATCTCCACATAATTCCTTGGGATTTTGGCAAGGTGGTATTTCAAGCGACTGATGCCACCAAACATTTCCATACCACATAACTTGCAATTCAACCTCGTTCTTTTATGGCCATCTTAAGGTATACCATACTCCCACAATGGGTCCAATGGTTTTGGCATTTTGAAAAGTGTGAATCACTGATTAAATTTGTAAACCTATGGGACAAAAAATGGGGGAAATTTAGAATCTAAATTCACAAAAAAACTTCAAAAATGCTACAATTAAACTACCATACCTACATAACTGTTAAATCCTCCATTAAAAAGGGGAAAAACAAGTTATATCTAATGGACATGAAAACCCTATACTAAATCTTGAAAATAAAATAAAATGAGGGCATAATTTTGTTCACATACCTGATTCATTGGATATGGTAGATTGGAGTAGATCCCCACTCCAAAAATGCTTACTTGATGACATTGAAAACTATGTATTTTTCCTTGTTTGCTTGATGGAAAATGGTTACAACACCATTAGAGCTCAAACCCCACAAGCAACATTTGAAAAAGGAGGAAATAAAACCCCAAAACTGGTTTTATAAGACAAAAGGCGTGCAAAACATTAGCAGGCCAATAATTTCCTTCAACTCGCGATATTATTGAGAATTTCTCGGGGAAATTTCTCACAATATTATCGACAATCTTGTGTTTGGCGATATTATCACGATAAATCCGACAATATCATGATAAGTGTAACATTGATCTAAAATATGCAAAAGCTCCATAGAATCTTCCGTAATGAATGGTCTTGGTAGGGATTTTGGTGAATTAAGCTAAACAATATTTTTTATAGTGGACAAATGGATTCTTTCTCTCATTAGGCCAATAACAATAGTATTTTTTTTTATTTGAAAACAAAATCAATAACCTAGGGAGTCACTAATTTAAAAATATCCCCTAATAAAAAAAATTAGATCTAAAAGTATTAGATCTGTTATAATAAGAAAATACTTTAGATTTGATTTCAAAAAAAAAATACAGGATTCAATCAAAGTTCTTTCATTAAAACAAATTGACAACAAACTCACCACATAATTGGTGTATAACACTAGGGAGTATTCCAACATATTCAACAATGGAGTCCCCTCTTCAACATATTCATCATAATCGCGCAAAGATGAGAAGCTTCCATGTGCAATAGTTCTAGAATATATTTATTCTTCAAATTAATAATACTAGAAAAAGACTAAGTCTACAAGTACTTTAGGATTATCATGGTTAAGAAATTCAAATGTTTTATGGACACACTAACTATCGTAGCTTCCACTATAAGGTTCCAACTAAAATACAAAAAAATTCCAACACATTTGTCATCACTCATGCTTGTTGAACAAAGAATGGATATCATCATTAGAGTAAAAAAAATGTAAGATTCAAAGTTTATATTTATAGAACAAAACTAAATGATTCACGAGTTACCTAACTCCTTAATAGTTAGAGGTTGTGTTAGAAGAGGTAATATTGAATTCAAGTAATGACAGAGAAAACCCAAAAATATTAATCACTTCATGTCCAATGGAAGGGAAAATCCAAAAACACCAATCACTTCATGTCCAATTGACAATGTAATAGCACACTTCCATAGCCTTTGCATTTATGTGGAAGGATGAACAAATGCATAGATTTGACATCATCAATGTGCAACACGTACGACAAGTAACAAAATTCTAATAAATGGGGAGACTTCTCCATTTTTTTAGAGTGGAAGAGTTCTGCGCCAAGGTTGCCCACTTTCTCCATTGTTGTTCATTTTAGTAATGAAAGGAATTAGTCTGTTGTTAAAGAAAGGACATGATGAAGGGAAGCTATCGAGGGTGAAGGTCTCCAGGATTGTTAAGATCCTTCATCTATTTTTTGTGGACGATGTCCTTATCATGACAAAGGCCTCTATTCAAGAATGGAAGGAGATAAATGACCTGATAAAAATATTTTGCAGTGCTTCAGGTATGAGGGTAAATATGACAAAGTCTACCTTTCATTTTTCTGGAATACAAGAGGAGATTTTAGAAAATTTTAAACAACCCTTTCCCTAGAATTTTGTTGATCTTTCGAAAGGCTTTAGATATCTCAGTTACTTTCTAAAACTGAAAAGTATAAGGCTGTTGATTGGAGATGGTTAATAGAAAAGTTTGAAAAAAGGATCCGTCATTGGTGTAACATATGGCTATCTCTTGGAGGCCATTTCACTCTTATCAAAGTTGTTCTTGAAAGCCAACCAATATATTTGATGTCACTGGCTTCTTGATGCAGGAGTGTCATTGGCAATCACGCAGAGGCGGGACCACTCAACACGTGAGAGTTCTTCTAGAACTTCAACGTGGGAAGTTACAATCGATTTTGAAATCCGCCTTCACTCAGCGCCGGAATTTCCCTTTGGAGGCACGCTTGAACCAATGCCGAATTTTACCCTTTGAGGCACGTTTTGAAAATCGTAAACATACCAGGAGTTTCCACTACGGCTCTGGAATGCGACTGAACTAAGATATCGCAGGATCAATTTTAGAGTAGGCAAGTAGTCAGGGGAAACCCTAGAAATATTTTTGAGTTAAGTAGAAGTTTGTACGCCCAGTTGGGGTTAGCTGCAACACAGAGAGAAATTAGCTGTAAGGGAGAACTGCAAGTTAGCAGGATATCTCAGCTTTTGAGTTACTGTAATTTGAATGTATTTTGTAGCCATTGGGCACTTGTGAATATAACAAGAGGGAAAATTGATCCAAATGCATGCTGTGCAGTTGTGTTTACATTTTCCTGTCTTTTCTATTATTCTTGTGTCCCATAAACAAGTGAATGAAACGGTGACTGTGATTTTTCAAGTTTCAATTGTTTCTCTTCATTGAATCTCTGCAAGGTGTGCATCGAGCGAGGAGAGAACACCAGAAGATTAGGAGGAATCTCTCTGTGAGAAACCCCTTGGATCAGAGTTATCGAAATTCCTTAGATGCAAGGAGTGCACGGGAATTCGAGGCCTACACAAGGCGAAGCTCAAGAGGAATAACGTTTCAGAGAAGCATTATCGAGACCCAGAAAAACCCATATCCTAGGAAGAAGCGAAGACCGAGTCTTCGAAGACTTAGAAAATATTCTAAGTCTGAAGCGAGTAAAATCTCTCAAGGAGAAATGCCGAAACCCCGCAAGTCATTGGATAAAGTGGAACTACGAGGAGGTTAACGGCGAGGGCGAGTCTCAGAGATCTGAACGGACGGTGGAAAGTCCTCGAGGAGAAATGCTGAAACCCCGCAAGCTGTTGGATAAGGTGGAGCTGCGAGGAGGTTAGCGATGAGGGCTTCTTGACGTCCAAAGTTCAAGAAGGATAGCAACCATCGATCACAGGCAGATCTGGATCGTTGGTCCACTTCGCGATTTCATGTATCGCGAGTTGGAAGGACAGAGGCCCTTGTCTCCCAAAACCCCGAATCGTGAAATAGTGAAATAACGAGGCCAAATGTGGGCCATAGATATCAGGGGTTATTGTGAGATGTTGATCTAACGCCAAGACATTTTGACATTTCGACAACCAGGGATTCCAAGGAGTAGAGATAAACCTTGTACGCTAATTTCGCGAAACGTGAAAACCCGAAGGATTAGGCGTTGGGATCTGAGCCTAGCCGGAGGTCACATCACGAGCATATGGGAGAGGGATAGCTCCTAGCTAGAGCCCTATTTTGGCATTTCGACAACCGGGGATTCGAAAGACAAAGGAGTGGGATGCTTAACTCGTGAATTCCCGATCCACGATAAGCACCCTTTCTGAATTAGCGCGAGGTCACAGCGGAGGGCCACGTGGACTGAGGCTTGAACGGGGGGTAACCACTGCTAAGCCCTTTTTCAGAATTTTGTGATTGAAGAGTCGAGGGTATCTCCCTCGAGAAACCCCGAATCGCGATTCATGAAAGGCAGGAAGGATAAGTGTGCGGTCACAACTCTTGGTCGTGTGCAGTGGGAGCTCACGCTTGGAGCTTGGAAAAGCTAACTGAGCATTAGTGAGGGACCTGTGTGTTCGTTAGAAGGGTTCCAGTTTAGAATCATAAGAGCCATTTCACCTCCAGAACCAGAAGATCTTGACCGGGAGGTCGTGCAGCCATTTGGAGGGATAGGGGGTCTGCATCAAGTGGTATCAAAGCATAAGTTCTTCATATGTAGACTTTAGGTGAGAGAAAAAGGAAGAGACAGAGAACTCGAAGCTGTACTCTGTGTGTGATAGATAGTCAACATAATGCCACCAAGAGGACGAGAGTCGCCTTTAGCCAACCGTGTTGTAGAGAGGGAGATGCGAGAGCTTCACGCCCGATTGGAAACAATGGAAGAAGCACAGAGAAGAGCACCTGACGTTGGGGATGTCAGTGATGCAGAAAGTGAAGAGGTTGAGGTTGAAGAAGCTGCAGGAGAGGATGCTGCAGAAGAATGTTTATTGAGAGCAGTTGCCAGACTGGGAGGCAGAGCTAAGATAGAGGTCCCCATGTATGAGGGAAATCTAGATGCTGAAGAACTGTTGGACTGGATAAGGTCCATGGACAAACACTTCGACTATGAAGATGTCGATGAGGAGAATAAGGTGAAGCAGGTAACCACCGGGCTAAAAGGGCATGCAACACTATGGTGGGATGAACTGCAGGTTGAGAGGAGAAGTAAAGGAAAACATAGGATAAAAAGTTGGGACAGGATGGTAGCCAAACTGAAGGCTGAGTTCATACCCAAAGACTACCAGATCAATCTGTTCAGGAAGCTACAGAACCTGAGATAGAAAGGGATGACAGTCAAGGAGTACACCGAGGAGTTCTATCGGCTGAACATCAGAATTGGACAAAGGGAGAGAGACGAAGAAAGAGTCGCCAGATATATAAATGGCTTGAGATATGAAATCCAGGATGAACTTAGCATGATGTCAGTGAGGACTATGGAAGATGCTTATTAGTTTGCGCTGAAGGCTGAAGAGAAGTTGGCCAGAAAACATAACCAACGAGGAAGAGGTAAAGGCTCAATCCAAGAAAAAGCAAGGGATTTAACTATGACAGAGCACATCCATCTAAGGACGAGGTTGAGAAACCACACAATCACTCAGAATGAGGAGGAAGTTCATGAGGGAGATAGAGTGGTGGAAGAAACTTTTCTAGAGGAAGAGGCAGAGAAGGAGTAAGGTGCTATAACTGTGGAAAGATAGGGCACATGTCTTGGGAATGTCCCAAGAAGAAGAAGGAAGGAGGAGAAGCTTACATTTCAGAAGCACAACAAAGAGATGTTGAGGTAGAAGGAGCAGAGGATTGAGCATCCCCGATGTTGAGAAATGTTCTCTTAAAACTAGAGGCATAAATTGAAAAACCAGTGCAGAGAAACAATCTCTTCAGGACATCTTGCAAGACTAAGGATAAAGTATGCAAGGTGATCATTGACAGTGGGAGTACTAGTAACCTAGTATCCACAGAGATGGTGGAGAAATTGGATCTGAAGACAACTGGACATCCAAAACCATACAAAGTCTCATGGCTGCAAAAAGGACACCAGGTAATGATCACTAAACAATGCTTGGTTGAAATTAAAATAGGGGGTTATAAAGATGAAATACTATGTGATGTAATTCCCATGGACGTATGCCATATTCTGTTGGGAAGACCATGGCAGTTTGATAGAAATGTCATTCATGATGGGAAGAAAAACACATATACATTAGAAAAGAATGGTAGGATGCATATGTTGTTGCCAATAGAGGAGAAGAGAGTAAGGGAGGAAGCCAACACAAGCATACTTCTCATGAGTGGGAAGGAACTCCTGAAAGAAGTCAAGGAAGAACAGGAGATGCAGTTCGTTGTGGTGGGGAAGCCCAGAGTCATTCTTACGAGTACATCAATGGATGATTTTCCTGAAGAAGTTCAAGAGTTGCTGGATAATTATGTTGATATAGTGGTGGATGAGATGCCAAACTCATTGCCACCCATCAGGAGCATCAGTCATCATATCGACTTGATACCATGGGCAAGTCTGCCAAACAAAGAAGCATACAAATTGACACCTCGAGAAAAAGAAGAAGTGAAGGACCAAGTCCAAGAGTTGCTAGACAAAGGTTTGGTCAGAGAGAGCTTGAGTCCATGTGTAGTACCGACTGTGTTGAGCCCAAAGAAAGATGGAGGATGGAGAATGTGCACAGACTCGAGAGCCATCAACAAGATCACCATAAGGTACATATTTCCCTTACCAAGAATGGATGATTTAATGGATTTCTTAAGTGGAGCAAATTTCTTTTCTAAGATAGATCTGAAAAGTGGATATCATTAGATTAGAATGAGAGAAGGTGATGAATGGAAAACAACCTTTAAGAAAAACGAATTTCTATACGAGTGGTTGGTTATGCCATTTGGATTAACAAATGCCCCGAGTACATTTATGAGGTTGATGAATGAAATTTTGAAAGATTTCATTGGCAAGTTCATGGTTGTATATCTGGATGATATACTGATCTTTAGCTGGACTAAAGAGGAGCATTTGAGGCACCTAACACTAGTAATGAGGAGGCTACAGTAGGAGAAACTGCTGAACAACTTGAAGAAGTCCTCTTTTATGAAGACAAAACTCATTTATTTGGGTTTCGTGATCTCTTCGAATGAACTGAAGATGGATCCAGAGAAGGTGAAAGTGATCAGGGAGTGGCCATCACCAAGGAGCATGTTCGAGGTAAGGAGATTTCATGGTTTAGCAAGTTTTTATAGAAAGTTCATTAGAGACTTCAGTGGGATTTGTGCATCCATGATGGATACAGTGAAGAAGCGACACAAATATTTTAAATGGACAAAGGAGGTTGAAAGGAGCTTCAATATACTGAAGGAGAAGATAACATAATGACCAATTCTGGTCTTGCCGAATTTTGGGAAGACATTTCAAGTAAGATGTGACACAAATGGAGTTGCAATAGGAGTAGTTCTAAGTTAGGACAATCGACCTGTTGCCTATTTCAGCGAGAAGTTGAATGAGACTAAGAAGAAATACTCCACATATGACAAGGAGTTTTATGCCATAATTCAAGCTTTGAAGAAATGGAGGCATTATCTTGTCCTGCAAGAATTTGTCTTGTATAGCGATAACCAAGCTTTACAATTCATAACCAGACAGGAAAAACTGAACCAGAGGCATGAAAAATGTGTTGAATTTATGCAAAATTTTACTTTTTTCATAAAACATATTGCTGGGAATGCTAACAAGGTTGCTCATGCGTTAAGTAGGAGATGTTTGATCATGCAAGAATTCTAGGTGAAGACCTTGGGGTTTGAACACCTTAAGAACATGTATCATGATGATATAGATTTCAAGGAGGAATATGAGGCATGTGCTAATCCTTTGTTGAGAGATAGAAATCAGTGGACATAATACATGATTTAGGAAGGACTGTTGTTCAAAGGACATCAATTGTGCATACCAAAATGCACAATAAGGGATAATCTTCTAAAGGAAAAACACAGCGGAGGATTGGCTGGACATTTCGGCCATGATAAAACATTTTCAAAGTTGAGCAACTCATACTATTGGCCAGGTATGAGAACATAAGTGATAAATTTTGTGAACAGATGTAGAATCTACTAGCATGCTAAGGGGAAAAGACAGAACACTGGGTTGTATCAACCATTGCCAATACCAGAGAGGCCTTGGGATGCAATAAGCATGGATTTTGTGTTGGCATTGCCAATAACACAAAGAGTATTCGATTCCATATTTGTGGTGGTGGATAGATTTTCAAAGATGGCACATTTCATCCCATGCCAGAAGACCAGTGACGCAATGCATGTTGCAAATCTATTTTTCAAAGAAGTTTTGAGACTTCACGGCCTACCCAGGAGCATTGTTTCAGACAGAGATACAAAATTTGTTGGTCACTTTTGGAGGACTTTGTGGAAGAAGATGGGGACGAATTTGTCCTTCATCTCAGTTTATCACCCTCAAATAGATGGGCAGACTGAAGTGGTAAATAGAAGTTTGGGGAATTTATTAAGGAGTCTAGTTACTGAACATCATAACTAGTGGGATCAGATTCTTCCACAAGCAGAATTTGCATACAATGACTCACCAAACAGGACCACTGGAAGGAGCCCATTCCAAATACTATATGGAATGCAACCCAGGGTAGTGTCTGAGTTGAGAGACTTGGAACAGGGTGAGATCAGGACCGCTGGAGCAGAGGATTTTGCTGCGGAGATGGAGCGACTCCATAGCCAGATCAAAGGACAGTTGGAGAGTTCTAATTAGAAATACAAGCACAGAGCTAATCAAGATCGCATGGAACTTCAATTTGAAGTAGGATATTAGGTTTTAGCACATCTCAGGAAGGAAAGATTCCCTAGGGGAACATACAACAATTTGAAGATGAAAAAGACAGGACTCTGTAAGATCTTGAGGAAGTTTGATACAAACGCCTATGAGATTGAGCTGCCAGATGGTGTGGGCATTTCGACCATATTCAATGTTTCAGACTTGTATCCGTACAGGAAAGATGAAATGGAAGGGTCAGAGGCTCGAGGAAAAGTTCAGTGGGAGAAACAGATGCATGTGGCAGAAAAGCCGCAGATGGAGAAAATTGTTGATCAGAGGATTGGCAATAAGACTAGGAGGAAGACTTATTTTGAATATCTGGTCAAATGGAAGGGACACCGAATAGAAGATGCCAGTTGGGAAAACAAAGCTGCTATCCAGAAGCATTGAAAGTCAGTAGAGGAGCTCATGGATAGGGGTCCATGAATTTTTGTCAAGGGGAGTATGATGCAGGAGCATCGTTGGCAAGCGCGCAGAGGCGGGACCACTCAACACATGAGAGTTCTTCCAGAACCTCAACGTGGGCAGGTACAACCGATTTTGAAATCCACCTTCACTCAGTGCTGAAATTTACCTTTGGAGGCATGCTTGAACCAATGCCAAATTTTACCCTTTGAGGCACGTTTTGAAAATCGTAAACAGAGTAGGAGTTTACACTATAGCTCTGGAATGCGATTGAACTAAAATAGTGTAGGATGAATTTTAGAGTAGCCAAGTAGCCAGGTAAAAACCTAGAAATCTTTTTGAGTTAAGTAGAAGTTTGTATGCCCAGTTGGGGTTAGCTGCAACACAGAGAGAAATTAGCTGTAAGGGAGAAATGCAAGTTAGCAGGAGATCTCAGTTTTTGAGTTACTGTAATTTGAATGTATTTTGTAGCCATTGGGCACTTGTGAATATAACAAGAGAAAAAATTGATCCAAATGCATGTTGTGTAGTTGTGTTTACATTTTCCTGTCTTTTTTTGTTATTCTTGTGTCCCATAAACAAGTGAATGAAACGATGGCTGTGAGTTTTCCAGTTTCAATTGTTTCTCTTCATTGAAGCTCTGCAAGGTGTGCATTGAGTGAGGAGAGAACACCAGGAGATCAGGAGGAATCTCTTCATGAGAAACCCGTTGGATCCAAGTTATCGAAATTATTTTAGACCCAAGGAGTGCACGGGAATTCGAGGCCTACAAAATGTGAAGCTCAAGAGGAATAACGTTTCACAGAAGCGTTATCGAGACCCAGAAAAACCCATCTCCTAGGACGAAGCGAAGACCGAGTCTTCGAAGAATTAGAAAATATTCTAAGTCTGAAGCGAGTAAAATCTCTCGAGGAGAAACGCCGAAACCCCACAATCCATTGGATAAGGTGGAATTGTGAGGAGGTTAGAAGTGAAGGCGAGTCTCAGAGATCTGAACGTACGGTGGAAAGTCCTCGAGGAGAAACATCAAAATCCCGCAAGCTGTTGGATAAGGTGGAGTTGCGAGGAGGTTTGCAGTGAGGGCTTCTTGACATCCAAAGCTCAAGAGGGATAGCAACCATTGATCACAAGCAGATCTGGACCGTTGGTCCACATCACGATTTCGGGTATCGCGAGTTGGACGGACAGAGGCCCTTGTCTCCCAAAACCCCAAATTGCGAAATAGCGAAATAGTGAGGCCGGACGTAGGCCATATATCTTAGGGGTTATTGTGAGCCGTTGATCGAACGCCAAGACATTTTGGCATTTCGGCAAGAAAGGATTTGAAGAAGCAGAGATATCCCTTGTACCCTAATTTCATGAAACGTGAAAACCCGAAGGATTAGGCACTGGGATCTGAGACAAGTCGAAGGTCATGTCACGAGCATACGAGAGAGGGATAGCTCCTAACTAGAGTCCTATTTTGGTATTTCGACAATTGGGGATTTGAAAGAAAAGGAGCGGGACACTTGACTTGTGAAGTCCCAATCCACGATAAGCGCCCTTTCTGACATAGCGCGAGGTCACAACAGAGGGCCACGTGGACTGAGGCTTGAACGAGGGGGGGGAGGGGGGTAACCACCACTAAGCCCTTTTTTGGCATTTGGTGATTGAAGGGTCAAGGTTCTCTCCCTCGAGAAACCCCAAATAACGATTCACGAAAGGCAGGAAGGATAGGACTGCGGTCACGACTCTTGGTCCTGTGCGATGGGAGCTCACGCTTGGCGCTTGGAAAAGCCAACTGAGCATTATTGAGGGACCTGTGTGTTTGTTTGAAGGGTTCCGGTTTGGAATCAGAAGAGCCATTTCGGCTCCAGAACCAAAAGATCCTGACCGAGAGGTCATGCAGCCCTTCGGAGGGATAGGGGGTCTGCATCAAGTGGTATCAAAGAATAAGTTCTTCGTCTGTAGACTTCAGGCGAGAGAAAAAGGAAGAGACAGAGAACTCGTAGCTGTACTCTGTGTGTGATAGATATTCAACATAATGCTGCCAAGAAGACAAGAGACACCTTTAGCCAACCATGCTGTAGAGATGGAGATGCAAGAGCTTCGTGCCCGATTGGAAACAATGGAAGTAGCACAGAGAAGAGCACCTGACATTGGGGATGTCAGTGATGCATAAAGTGAAGAGGTTGAGGTTGAAGTAGCTGCAGGAGAGGATGCTGTAGAAGAATGTTTCTTGAGAGAAATTTCCAGTTTGGGAGGCATAGCTAAGATAGAGGTCCCCATGTACGAGGGAAATCTAGATGCTGAAGAACTGTTGGACTGGATAAGGTCCATGGACAAACACTTTGACTATGAAGATGTCGATGAGGAGAAGAAGGTGAAGCAGGCATTCACCAGGCTAAAAGGGAATGCAACACTGTGGTGGGATGAACTGCAGGCTGAGAGGAGAAGTAAAGGCAAACATAGGATAAAAAGTTGGGACAAGATGGTATCCAAACTGAAGGCTAAGTTCATACCCAAAGACTACCAAATCAATCTATTCAGGAAGCTACAGAACCTGAGATAGAAAGGGATGACAGTCAAGGAGTACACCAAGGAGTTCTACCAGCTGAACATCAGAATTGGACAAAGGGAGAGAGATGAAGAAAGAGTCGCTAGATATATAAATAGCTTGAGATATGAAATCAAGAACGAACTTATCATGATTTCAGTGAGGACTGTGGAAGATGCTTATCAGTTTGCGTTGAAGGAAGAGGAGAAGTTGGCCAGAAAACATAACCAGCGAGGAAGAGGTAAAGGCTCAATCCCAAGAAAAATCAAGGGATTTAACCGTGATAGAGCACATCAGTCTAAGGATGAGGTTGAGAAACCACACAATCACTCAGAACAAGGAGGAATTTCATGAGGGAGATAGAGTGGTGGAAGAAAATCTTGTAGAGGAAGAGGTAGAGGAGGAGTAAGGTGCTATAACTATGGAAAGATATGGCACATGTCTTGGGAATGTCCCAAGAAGAAGAAGGAAGGAGGAGAAGCTCACATTTCAGAAGCACAATGAAGAGATGTTGAGGTAGAAGGAGAAGAGGATGGAGCATCCCTGATGTTGAGAAAAGTTCTCTTAAAACCAGAGGCATAAATTGAAAAACCAGTGCAGAGAAACAGTCTCTTCAGGACAACTTTCAAGACTAAGGATAAAGTATGCAAGGTGATCATTGACAGTGGGAGTACTGACAACCTAGTATCCACAGAGATGGTGGAGAAATTGGAGCTGAAGACAACTGGACATACAAAACCATACAAAGTCTCATGGATGCAAAAAGGACACCAGGTAATGATCACTAAACAATGCTTGGTTGAAATTAAAATAGGGGGATATAAAGATGAAATACTATGTGATGTAATTCCCATGGATGTATGCCATATTCTGTTGGGAAGACCATGGCAGTTTGACAAAAATGTCATTCATTATGGGAGGAAATACACATATACATTAGAAAAGAATGGTAGGATGCATATGTTGCTGCCAATAGAGGATAAGAGAGTAAGGGAGGAAGCCAACACAAGCATACTTCTCATGAGTGGGAAGGAACTCCTGAAAGAAGTCAAGGAAGAATAGGAGATGCAGTTCGCTGTGGTGGGGAAGCCCAGAGTCATCCTTACGATTACATCAATGGATGATTTTCCTGAAGAAGTTTAGGAGTTGTTGGATAATTTTGCTGATATAGTGGTGGATGAGTTGCCAAACTCATTGCCACCCATCAGGAGTATCAGTCATCATATCGACTTGATACCAGGGGAAAGTATGCCAAACAAAGCAACATACAGATTGACACCTCGAGAAAATGAAGAAGTGAAGGAGAAAGTCCAAGAGTTGCTAGACAAAGGTTTGGTCAGAGAGAGCTTGAGTCCATGCGCAGTAACGACTGTGTTGAGCCCAAAGAAAGATGGAGGATGGAGAATGTGCACAGACTCGAGAGTCATAAAAAAGATCACCATCAGGTACAGATTTCCCTTACCAAGAATGGATGATTTAATGGATTGCTTAAGTGGAGAAAATTTCTTTTCTAAGATAGATCTGAAAAGTGGATATCACCAGATTGGAATGAGAGAAGGTGATGAATGGAAAATCACCTTTAAGACAAACGAAGGTCTATATGAGTGGTTGGTTATGCCATTTGGCTTAAAAAATGTCCTGAGTACTTTTATGAGGTTGATGAATGAAATTCTGAAATATTTCATTGGCAAGTTCGTGGTTGTATATCTGGACGATATACTGATCTTTACCTGGAATAAAGAGGAGCATTTGAGGCACCTAACGCTAGTAACAAGGAGGCTACAACAGGAGAAACTGCTGATCAACTTGAATAAGTCCTCTTTTATGAAGACATAACTCATTTATTTGGGTTTCGCAATCTCTTCGAATGAACTGAGTGGCCATCACCAATGAGCATGTTCAAGGTAAGGAGCTTTCATGGTTTAGCAAGTTTTTATAGAAAGTTCATTAGAGACTTCAGTGGGATTTGTGCACCCATGATGGATACAGTGAAGAAGTGGCACAAATATTTTAAATGGACAGAGGAGGCTGAAAGGAGCTTCAATATATTGAAGGAGAAGATAATAGAACGACCAATTCTGGTCTTGCCGAATTTTGGGAAGACATTTCAGGTAAGATGTGACGCAAGTGGAGTTGCAATAGGAGCAGTTCTGAGTCAGGACAATCGACCTATTGCTTATTTATGCAAGAAGTTGAATGAGACTAAGAAGAAATACTCCACATATGACAAGGAGTTTTATGCCATAATTCAAGCTTTGAAGAAATGGAGGCATTATCTTGTCTCGCAAGAATTTGTCTTGTATAGCGATAACCAAGCTTTACAATTCATAACCAGACAGGAAAAACTGAACCAAAGGCATGCAAAATGTGTTGAATTTATGAAAAATTTTACTTTTGTCATAAAACATATTACTGGGAATGCTAACAAGGTTGTTGATGCATTAAGCAGGAGATGTTTGATCATGCAGGAATTCTAGGTGAAGACCTTGGGGTTTGAAAACCTTAAGAACATCTATCATGATGATATAGATTTCAAGGAGGCATATGAGGCATGTGCTAATCCTGTGTTGAGAGATAGAAGTCAGTGGACATAATACATGATTTAGGAAGGACTATTGTTCAAAGGACATCAGTTTTGCATACCAAAATGCTCAATAAGCGATAATCTTCTAAAGGAAAAACACAGCGGAGGATTGGCTGGACATTTCGGCCATGAAAAAATGTTTTCACAGCTGAGCAACTCATACTATTGGCCAGGTATGAGAACAAAAGTGATAAATTTTGTGAACAGATGTAGAATCTACCAGCATGCTAAGGGGAAAAGACAGAACACTGGGTTGTATCAACCATTGCCAATACCAGAGAGGCCTTGGGATGCAATAAGCATGGATTTTGTGTTGAGATTGCCAAGAACACAAAGAGGATTCGATTCCATATTTGTGGTGGTGGATATATTTTCAAAGATGGCACATTTCGTCCCATGCCAGAAGACTAGTGACGCAACGCATGTTGCAAATCTATTTTTCAAAGAAGTTGTGAGACTTCACAGCCTACCCAGGAGC
>JASDQU011404352.1:15149-28225 GCA_032191745.1 Picea mariana
AACAGATGGGCAGATTGAAGTGGTAAATAGAAGTTTGGGGAATTTATTAAGGAGTCTAGTTATTGAACATCATAACCAGTGGGATCAGATTCTGCCACAAGCAGAATTTGCATACAATGACTCACCAAATAGGAGCACTAGAAGGAGCCCATTCCAAATACTATATGGAATACAAACTAGGGGAGTGTCTGAGTTGAGAGACTTGGAACAGGGTGAGATCAGGAGCGCTGGAGCAGAGGATTTTGCTGTGGAGATGGAGCGACTCCATAGCTAGATCATAGCCAGATCAAAGGACAGTTGGAGAGTTCTAATCAGAAATACAAGCACAAAGTTGATCAACATCGCAGGGAAATTCAATTTGAAGTAGGAGATCAGGTTTTAGCACATCTCATGAAGGAAATATTCCCTAGGGGAACATACAACAAGTTGAAGATGAAAAAGATAGGACCCTGTAAGATCTTGAGGAAGTTTGATGCAAACGCCTATGAGATTGAGCTGCCAGATGGTGTGGGAATTTCGCCCATATTCAATGTTTCATACCTGTATCCGTACAGAAAATATGAAACGAAAGGGTCAGAAGCTCAAGGAAAATTTCAATGGGAGAAATAGATGCATGTGGCAGAAAAGCCACAGATGGAGAAAATTGTTGATCAAAGGATTGGAAAGAAGACGAGGAGGAAGACTTATTTTGAATATCTGGTCAAATGGAAGGGACACCCAATAGAAGATGCCAGTTGGGAAAACGAAGCTGCTATCCAGAAGCAGGGAAAGTCAGTAGAGGAGTTCATGGATAGGGTTCCATGAATTTTTGTCAAGGGGAGTATGATGCAGGAGCATCATTGGCAAGCGTGCAGAGGCGAGACCACTCAACGTGTGAGAGTTCTTCCAGAACTTCAACGTGGACAGTTACTACCAATTTTGAAATCTGCCTTCACTCAGCACTGGAATTTACCTTTGGAGGCACGCTTGAACCAGTGCCGAATTTTACCCTTTGAGGCACGTTTTGAAAATCGTAAATAGAGCAGGAGTTTACACTACGGCTCTGGAATGCGACTAAACTAAGATAGCATAGGATGAATTTTAGAGTAGGCAAGTAGCCAGGGGAAACCCTAGAAATATTTTTGAGTTAAGTAGAAGTTTGTATGCCCAGTTGGGGTTAACTGCAACACAGAGAGAAATTAGCTGTAAGGGAGAACTACAAGTTAGCAGGAGATATCAATTTTTGAGTTACTGTAATTTGAATGTATTTTGTAGCCATTGGGCACTTGTGAATATAACAAGAGGGAAAATTGATCCAAATGCGTGTTGTACAGTTGTGTTTACATTTTCCTGTCTTTTCTGTTATTCTTGTGTCCCATAAACAAGTGAATGAAACGGTGACTGTGAGTTTTCCAGTTTCAATTGTTTCTCTTCTTTGAAGCTCTGCAAGGTGTGCATCGAGCGAGGAGAGAACACCAGAAGATCAGGAGGAATCTCTCTATGAGAAACCCCATGGATTTGAGTTATCGAAATCCCTTAAACGCAAGGTGTGCGTAGGAATTCGAGGCCTACACAAGGCGAGGCTCAAGAAGAATAATGTTTCAGAGAAGCATTATAGAGACCCAGAAAAACCCATCTCCTAGGAAGAAGTGAAGACTGAGTCTTCGAAGACTTATAAAATCTTCTAAGTCTGAAGCGAGTAAAAGTTCTTGAGGAGAAACACCGAAACCCTGCAAGCCATTGGATAAGGTGGAACTACGAGGAGGTTAACGGCGAGGGCGAGTCTCAGATATCTCAATGGACTGTGGAAAGTCCTTGAGGAGAAACGTTGAAACCCCACAAGTCGTTGGATAAGGTGGAGCTACGAGGAGGTTAGCGGCGAGGGCTTCTTGACGTCCAAAGCTCAGGGGGGATAGCAACCATCGATCATAGGCAGATCTGGACCGTTGGTCCACATCGTGGTTTCAGGTATCGCGAGTTGGAAGGATAGAGGCCCTTGTCTCCCAAAACCCCAAATCGCGAAATAGCGAAATAGTGAGGCCGGACGTGGGCTGTAGATCTCAGGGGTTATTGTGATTCGTTGATTGAACGCCAAGACATTTCGGCATTTCGGCAACCGACGATTCCAAGGAGTAGAGATATCCCTTGTACCCTGATTTTGCGAAACGCGAAAACCTGAAGGATTAGGCATTAGGATCTGAGCCTAGTTGGAGGTCACGTCACGAGCATACGGGAGAGGGCTAGCTCCTAGCTAGAGCCCTATTTCGACAGTTCGAAAACTAGGGATTCAAAAGACAAAGGAGCGGGATGCTTGACTCGTGAAGTCCCGATCCACGATAAGCGCCCTTTCTGACTTAGCGCGAGGTCACAGCGGATGGCCACATGGATTGAGGCTTGAACGGGGGGGTTAACCACCGCTAAGCCCTTTTTCAACATTCGGTGATTGAAGAGTCGAGGGTCTCTCCCTCGAGAAACCCCGAATCATGATTCACGAAAGGCAGGAAGGATATGAGTGTGGTCACGGCTCTTGGTTGTGTGCGGTGGGAGCTCATACTTGGCGCTTGGAAAAGCCAACCGAGCATTAGTGAGAGACCTGTGTGTTCATTCGAAGGGTTCCAGTTTGGAATCAGAAGAGTCATTTTGACTCCAAAACCAGAAGATCCTGACCGAGAGGTTGTGTAGCCCTTCGAAGGGATAGGGGGTCTGCATCACTTCTATTTCGACTTCTGTGCTAAATAAGATTAGAATTTTAATTTTCAACTTTCTATGGTCAATATGTAGCGAAAAACAACATTTAATACATCTGTGTGGCTGGGAAATTATTTCCAAACCAAAGCTCGTGGGTGGCTAGGGATTAAGAAATATTTTTCTTTTTAATAGAGCTTTGGAAGCAAATTTGTTGTGGCGAGCGTTGATGAAGGATGGTATTTGGCATAGGGTAATCAAAGACAATTATCTTCCATATGTTTCAGTCTCTACTTGGTTCATAACAACCACCAATAGATCGAACTATGCTTCTCAGACTTGGAAAAATCTATTAAAGTATTTACATCTGATCACTCATTGATTGAGTTGGAGTCCTAGGTTTGGACACTTAGTTTTAATTGGAAAAGACTTAATTCTGGGTATGGGGAACTCCTCTTTGTTCTCTGGATATCTCTTAACATTCTTAAAGAATAAAAACATTAACTATCTCTATCAGGCTAGAGGTACTAACAGGCCATGGATCATAAATGATCATTGGAAAAATAGTGTGGAGCTTGGACTCTCTGTATATTTGGAAAAGGAATGGGACTTCTATTGTAGGGCCTTAACTGGCTCGGGGGTTCAGCTACAAAATAAAGAAGATGAGCTAAAGTGGTTGGGAGGATATAAATCATGTATGCTTATAGTAAAAAATGTTTATAGTGCCATAACAAAAAAATTATGGTAGTAGTCTATTGGTGGCTAGAGGAGAGGATTGTGGTCATCAGACATTTCCCTAAAAATTTGACTCTTCACTTGGTTATCTACTAAAAATAAAATACTTACATGGGATAATCTACAACAAAACGGATGGGAAGGTCAAAGTATTTTCTATTTATGTTCAAAGGAAACAGAGTCAGTGATACATATGTTTGTCAAGTGTAATTTTATGCAACAAGTCTGGCAGAGGATAAAAGGAGGGTTTAATATAAAAGATGATTGGGAAGGAATCTCTTTAATTGCTTGCTATGATAGCTGGGTAAAAAAGGAGAGAAAAGGAATTACTCTTCCGCCT
Organism: Picea mariana; assembly: GCA_032191745.1. Lineage (NCBI taxonomy): Eukaryota > Viridiplantae > Streptophyta > Pinopsida > Pinales > Pinaceae > Picea > Picea mariana. The sequence continues at coordinate 18,889 of JASDQU011404352.1, forward strand.
CTTGTTAGTTGGTATATTTTGCTGGAACATAATAAGAAACTTTTTGAAAATGGAAACCCCTCTATCTCTGTAGTTGTTTACAAAACTTTAGGGAAAGTTGTTGGGTATGTGTTATATTCTTTGCCTCGAAAAACATGTCACATATTTTTCTGCCTCGAAAAACATGTCACATATTTTAGGTTAATTTTTCGGCACATGGTTTCTTTGCCGATGGTTTTCTATTTTCGGTTAAGGAATTAGGGTTGTGGATTAATCCAGGTCATTGGGTTAGGGTTTTGGATGCTGTTGGCTCCTATATGTATATTTTATTGTAAACAATGTAACACAATGAATGAATATAGAATATGCTGGTTTTCCCGATTTGTGTTTCCAGGGGAAAAATACCTGTGTAATGTTTGTATTTTCCATTGAATCTTTTGATAACATTATCGACTCTTAGAAAGTGGCCATATACAAAACTGTCTAGATACCTCTTCAAGGAATGACAACAATTGGTTGGTTTGATGGAGAAACGCTCTCAATGGACATTAAAGTGGCGCATGTGGAGTGATAAGGTTCAATGAAAAAACTGTTTACAAATGGACTTACAATTGTGGCCTAGGTACCAACACCAAGGTATAACTACTAGGTGTTTGGGCTACACTTAGCTTGGTAGTTCGTTTAAATATTGATGTCCTATAGGTTTTTGGAGACTCTAAAATAGTTATTGATTGGTTGAATAGCAGAGGGAAACTGTAGGTAATTTCCTTAGTGGGATGGAAGGATAGAATTAAAGATCTCACAAATTCCTTCAATACTATCAATTTCTCTCATATTTATCGGGAACAAAACAAGGAGGGAAACTTTCTATCAAAGAAGGCTATCCAGATGCAAGATGGGAAAATATCATACAACCAATGGATAGAAGGAAATGAGGGTCCTCCTCTATTTCCGAATCTTTATTAGCTTGTACATTTTCATATAGTATCCTACAAAACCATAGAGAATGTTGTCAGCATAATTTTGGTCACACATTTTTTAAGCTCTTAGTGGAATTTTGTTGATTAGTTTGGTATAGGGCTGCTCTCACTTCACCTCAGTCTGCGAGTTGATTTGATCACAAGTCTTTTTTATCTATCGTTTAGAACAATTTTTGAGGTTTATATATTCTGGCTAAGTATTTGTTTCCATGTGTACACACACACACACACACACACACACACACATATAATTGATCCGAAAAGATCTTTTACATGACTATGGTTGATTTATTATGCATGTGTTACTTAACCAATTAGGAAACTTAATCAAAGAGGAAGAAGTATAGAAGATATATGATAGCCATATAAACATATGCAGATCTGAAATAAAGCAATAAACAACAACAAACCATAACACAAATGTGATAACAGAGTTCGACAATCTCGCCTACGTCTTCAGGCCTTGTCTCAGTGGGCTTTGCTTATTTCTGTTTGAAGATCAATAAGTACATCATGATAGTGCCAAAAGGTTAAAAAAATGAGTTGGTCGTGTTCTACTAGATCTCATGAACCCATCGAAACTTACGGTACCCAAATCAGATGAACGAGGCTCCTAGAAATGGCCCACAAATGTGTTCTCTTCAATAGCTTCCCTACATAACAATGGCATTTGGCTCAACAATCCAGCAACATAAACCTCTTCTAAACCACCACTGATATCCCCCCTTGGCCTCAAGAAGGCCTAGTTTATATAGGCTTGAAGTTGGTAACCATTTCCCCAACTTCCGCCCAAAATATGGCCTCAAAAAGAGCCCAATATCTCCCAATAATGGGAAAAATCTTCAAAAACTGCATAAAAATCCATTAAAAAATCTTATGCTAAGGTTTAAAACCCACTTCAGCATTTGAATAGGGTGCAACCCCCTAGTGCGCTAGCCCCTGGTCCTATGGGCACGCTCCACGTGCTCTCGGGCTAGGCGCATGCAGGTAGGCCCTGAGACTTTATCTCTGCACTGGTCACATTATAGGCCATGTGGCCCTATATCCACCTCATCCACATGCTCCAAACCAGAATAGATCCAGGTTTAGCCCTGGGTCGGTGGGCTATCCCGACCAACTGGGCTAAAACCTTATCCTCGCACTATTGTTTGGTACTGGCTGAGTCATATGGCTTGTGCACCCTATTCCATAGCCCTCGCATCCATAGCTTATCCGAGAAGTGGGAGAGTCATGCCGTTAACGCGTGGGTTATATGAAAACAATGTGATCGCGGGCTGGGGCTAGGCCTTAACCCTTTCCTCCCTCCGAATTGACATAACAACACATTAAATATTACAAAGTGGATAAGGTATAACCAACAACTCGGTGGTGTGTTGGAAATCCGCCTAGTCTAAAGCGCTTGCCCATACGTGAGGTTGGGGTTTTAAATCCCCTCCGCTCCACAATTTTTCCATAAACCTAAAGACCAACCACTGGGCCACGTGGCACCACCTTATTCACTGGAAACTGATGCCACGTGTCGAAACAGGATTGGTCCAAGTCTACTGCCCAGTCAGCAACCGTACCTTCCACTTGTCTTCTCAGTTAGTGCTATACCCTACCATGTGTCACCATATGGTAGGGCCACATGGCAACTATACGAGTGTGCCATGTGTCACCCTTCCAATGGTGACACATGTCACATCCTGGTTGGTCCACTTCAGTTGTACGAAACTTTCCCACTGTGCTGCCATGTCAACTGTACGAAACTTTACCACTATGATGCTAGGTTAGTTGTAAGGCCTCTACAGTCAGTTGCCACATGGCACTGTATGGACTGTACAGTCAACATTTTTTTGCATGTTTGGAAAAACGAACAGAATGCGATATCAGGAGCATACGACATACATTTGAGCCCTTTCAAGTTGCGTTGGGTTCATATCAACAAGGCCTACACACACGTCCGTTTTAAAGCCATTACGAGAACATTGAGTTTTAGGCCTTTCTGAGCCCCATCAAGCTCCTGGATCTGAATCTGGATCAAACCTCCCCACTAAAGAACCTTTTGGTCCCCAAAAGGTTACAAGAATGGAATTTGACTGATTACATACTCATAAGGATGAAAATCAAAACACGATGTTGTACAAAAATGATGTTATAACAGGTCATCATTTCAACATGTGTGATTACATTAATGGAAGAAAAATACAATGAAGTTGTGACATCCACTTCTGGAAAAACCAAGTGGTTGGTTTCCTTCCTTCATGGTGTTCCTCTTGCTTCGCTGGTAATATTTCTTCCTTCATGAGTACTTGCGCAATCCTTTTGTTCTTCCTTGGACGAAGCTCCAGATTAAGCTTCCAACAATTAGCCTTTTGATGTCCACTCCTATTTGAAAAAGTGCAACGAGTTTTTGGCATCCAGACATGTTTACCCTTCTCTTTCTTCTGTTGTGGAGTTGAGTCTTTATGTCATGTTTCCTTCCTGGTTGACATAGGTTTTCTGTACAAAGTTTGTCTCTTCCAACACTTGGCAACACAATGCTTGGGTGAATGACAAAAAGTACATGGATAATTATTCCTAAAGTTCGAGATTTCTTGATTATGCTTACTATAATCAAAAGGAGAATTGGTAAAAACATGACCATTATACCTTCCATGTTGATCTTCACTTGAATTTGGAGATGAATTTCATTCACTACCACAATCCTGAAGTGATGCGCCATTACCTTTTGTGAAGTGGTCCTGCAATGTCTTAAGCTGGCCATTTGAAGCATTACTTGCTTCCAAAGTTTTGGAACCCTTCTTGGAGGATGATCCAAGCTCCACTTCTCCATATCCCAATCCCAAATATCGAGTCCTTTCCACAACCTCAATAGGATTAACGATACCTTTATCTTTACATCCAAGGCCCTTTCCTTCTTCATAACCCATCTTGGTTAGCAATTTCAAAGCTACACCTTTTGTATGTTTTTCAAATGCACCAAAACCAACTTGATGAGAATGAGGAGAATTTGATGATTGATCTTCACTGCATACCTCAGATATGTTTCCTGAAACAAATGTAGAAGGAACTCCCTTCAATCCTTCTTTGACTTTGTTGTTCTTTGAAGCTTTCACTTGAACCATGCTTTTTTGTTCCAAGTAGTCTTCATACAACACTTTCACCATCTCGGCCACGGAAAACACTGAATTTATGAACTCCTTATCATCTTAAGAAAGTCCTCCTGCAGATGCCATTTTCTCCCTTGAGATGAGCTCTTCCCTAGTTAACATGAAAAACTCAAATTCCAAATGTCAACTAGCTCTGATACCACTTGATCCAAAAAGATCTTTTACACGACTATGGTTGAGTTATTATGCATGTGTTACTTAACCAATTAGGAAGCTTAAAGAAAGAGGAAGAAGTATAGAAGAGATGTGACAGCCATATACACATATGCAAATCTGAAATAAATCAATAAACAACAACAAACCATAACACAAATGTGATAACGGAGTTTGACAATCTCGCCTACATCTATGGGCCTTATCTCAGTGGGATTTTCTTATTTCTGTTCAAAGCCCAATAAGTACATGATGATAGTTCCAAAATGTTACAACAATGATCTGGTCATGTTCTACCATATCTCATGAACCCATAAAAAATGACGGCACCCAAATCAGATGAACGAGGCTCCCATAAATGGCCCACACAGTTGTGCTCCTCAATAGCTTCCCTGCATAACAATGGCCTTTGGCTCAACAATATGGCATCATAAACATGTTATGAATCACCACTGATCTCCCCCCTTGGCCTCAAGAAGGACTGGTTTATATAGGCCTAAAGTTGGTAAGCATTTCCCAACTTCCTCCCAAAATCTGGCCTGAAAAAGAGCCCAATATCTCCCAATAATGGGCAAAATCTCCAAAAACTGCATAAAAATCCATTAAAAAATCTTATGCTAAGGTTTAAAACCCACTTCAACATTTGAATAGGGTGCAACCCCCTAGTGCGCTAGCCCCTGGTGCTATGGGGGTGCTCCACGTGATTTCAAGCTAGGCACATGCAGTTAGGCCCCGAGTCTTTAGCTCTGCACTGGTCACATTATAGGCCATGTGGCCCTGTCCACAACTCATCCACGTGCTCCAAGCCAGAATAGATCAGGGTTATCCCCTGGTCGGGGGGCTAGACCAAACGAATGGACTAAAACCTTATCCCTGCGCTAACATTTAGTATTGGCCAAGTCATATGGCTTGTGCGCCCTATTCCATAACCCTTGCGTCCATAGCTTATCCGTGAAGTGGGAGGGTCATACTGTTAGCGCGTGGGTTATATGACAACAATGTGATCGCGGGCTGGGGCTAGGCCCCAGCCCGCGATCAAATTTCTATCATATAATCCACGCGTTAGGGCTAGGTGATCGCGGGCTGGGGCTAGGCCCCAACCCTTTTTGCCCTTCGAATTTACATAACAACACTTTAAATATTACAAAGTGGATAAGGTATAACAAGCAACTCAGTGGTGTGTTGGAAATCCACCCGGTCTAAAGCGCTTGCCCGTGCATGAGGTTAGGGTTTCAAATCCGGTCCTCTCCACAATTTTTCCATAAACCTAAAGACCAACCACTGGGTGCCACGTCGCAGCGCAAGTCTGGGCCACGTGGCACCAACTTATTCGCTAGAAACTGATGCCACGTGTCGAAATGGGATTGGTCCAAGTCTACTGCCTAGTCAACAAATGTACCTACCATCTGTCTGCCTATTCAGTGTCATACCCTACCATGTGTCACCGTACAGTAGGGCCACATGGCACCTGTACGAGCGTGCCACATGTCACCCTTCCAGTGGTGACACATGTCACATCCTGGTTGGTCCACATTAGCTGTACTGAAACTACCTACTGTGCTACCACATCAGCTATATGAAACCTGTCCACTATGTTGCCACGTTAGCTGTATGGCCATATGGCCTGTACAATTATCTACCACGTGGCACTGTATGGACTGTACAGTCAACATTTTTTTGCTTGTTTGAAAAAACAAACAGAACGCGATATTAGGAGCATACGATGTCCGATTGAGCCCGTTCAAGTTGCGTTGGGTTTGTATCAATGAGGCCTACACACACGTCCATTTTGAAGCCATTCTGAGAACATTTATTTTTATGCCTTTATGAGCCCCCATCAAGCTCCTGGATCTGAATCTGGATCAATAATATAAAGAGTAATTTTCTATTGGGAAAAAAAAGTAACAAAATTCTAAGTGACACTAAATTAGGGTAACATATAGTTGGGAACTTGCACTTCAATGCATTTAGTATGTGAACCACTAGAAAGAAGATGACCTATGTAAAGTCCATCACTAACTCATATAATATAAATATTTTATTTTTAAGTCATTTATTAGTTTTTTTAAAAATTTAATTAGAAGTTTAGAAGAATTGTTGAAATTGTAAATATAAATTGATGAGATTGCATAATTAAAATATAATAAAGATAGTTTAGAGCATTGAATCCATCAATATATTTAAAAATACAATTTGATAAATACAAATTTATAATTTTACCAATAATTGAGTCCCTCTAAAAAAATAAAATATTTAAACTTATTCTAACAACAAATTACCCCACCCATTTATGAAAAACAAATTCCCCCACCCATTTATGAAGATAATAAACCCCACCATCAAAACTCTTGTAAAAAACTCTATGAAATATGATCAAATAAATCCACCAAACATATAATCTATTCTTCTTCCATGGTGAAAGTATCAAGTTGTTTTGCTTGTTACTATTGCAAGAAAAAAGTCAAAGTACATAAAAGGGCTAAGTAACAATCTCATCTTCAATACTCATTCTCACATGGTGTGTATTCTCATATGGTGGGAAACTATGTACATACAATCATCAAGAAAGTCTAATTCTCACATGTTGTGTATTCTCTTATGGTGGGAAACTATGTACATACAATCCTCAAAAAAGTCTAATTCTCACATGGTGTGTATTCTCATATGGTGGGAAACTATGTACATACAATCATCAAGAAAGTCTAATTCAATAAAAGAAAACATCTAATAAACAAAACAAAGACTTAATTCTTTGCATCTCCCTTTTTAATATACAACATCTCCCTTTTTAATATACAACCTAAGTCAAGGAAAATTTTAATCTATTTAATAATTATCCTTATTAATATATAACCTATTAATAACCAAAGTAGAGAAAAAATAATCTATTTATTAATATACAATCTAAGTTAAGAAAAAATAATCTACTTAATAATGGGAGAAACCAAATTTTCAATTAAATCATATGTTGGAGGTATTAATTTCTACCTACCAACAACCACCAAAATTCGAGAGTTCCACCGACATCCATCGACACTTCCAAATATTTCCTCTCCAAGAATGCTCTCGATGCTCTAGAGCCTTCCAAAGACTCTATGAATACAAATAAAATGTAATCGTGTTAAACAGATTGAGCAATACAATTTCTGTTTGTTATTTACTGTTTATGTTTTTTGAGCTTCTTCCCCCTTCACTTGGTATCATAGCACATGACTGGGCTAACTCCCTCACGGGAGGGCCTGAGATCCCGAGAGGAGTCGCCTAGAGAGGAGGTGGGCTTAGACCATTGCTGCCAAGAAAATGTTGTCTACTATTTAGGGCTGAGTGTGGGACTCTGTTGACGCTGCCGTGAGAACGACAATGAGAATGAGAAGGCAACAATTCAAGTCCGACATGATTGGGAAGACTCACACTGGAATGCTGGAGAAACTGGAAGAAGAAGAAGATGATCTGTTCAAATACGAGGACCTTCCAAATGAGTTCAAGCGTCAGAAATGGAGCCTTCTGTCTATTTTTCAATGGGTCATCTTTTTTGTATTCGTGAGCGTTTGTGTGCAGCTTGGCGATCTATCCTATCAACAAGAAGACTCTGGGGATCTCCATCTATGGAGGTGGTGCCTGCTGGTTCTCGTACTCTTTTCTGGAAGGCTTTTGTTTGGATGGGCCATTCGTATCAAAGTATTTTTTTGTGGAACACAAGTTTCTACTGAGGAAAAGGGTTTTGTATTTCATGTATGGAATTAGGAAAGCTGTGCAGAATTTTGTGTGGCTGGGGCTCATTCTCATTGCCTGGCATAATCTCTTTGAGAAGAAAGTAAAGAAGGAAACAAAAAACACTTCATTGCAATTTATCAACAAGCTCCTGGTTTGTTTTCTGGTGGCCACCATTATCTGGCTGGTAAAACCCCTATTGGTTAAGGTCATGGCATCTTCGTTCCATGTGAGTACTTATTTTGATCGGATACAAGAGTCTTTTTTTAATCAGTATGTTCTGGAGACTTCATCAGGGCCTCTGTTGATCGAAATTGAGAGTTCTCAAATGGAAGATGAGAATCTTATGAATGATATAGCCGAGCTGTTGAGACTGTGCATAGAGTTGGAGAGCAGTCAGAGCTCAGGAGAGCCGTGAGGGCCGAGATGCTGAGACCGCGTAGAGGAGAAGCAGACGCTGCAATAGTTGAGGGTCTGCGGAACCAGGGAAGAGGTCGTAGAGTACGTGGAGAAGGTCTCGTGTGACGTTGAGGAGAGTCATGGAAGTCTGAAGAATTATTGGAAAGTCTGAAGAATGGAGCTGCTGATGAGGCTGCAGTTTGAAAAGTGATGCAACGTTTCTTTCAAGAATTAGAGACAGGGGTTGTTAAAAATGTTGAGGCAGAAGAGAGAAGGATGCTCGAAGATGGAGGCTCTCAGGGAAAGTAAAAATATGCATGCCCACATTATTAAAATTGGATATGAGAGTGACAGATTTGTGTGGAATAATCTCATCAATAATGGTGTGCAACCTAATGAATTTACTTTCGCTACTGCTGTTAAGGCTTGTGCTAACTTGGCAGATGTAGAGATATGAATAGGGGTTGTTGTGTTAAATGTCATCTTCCCAAGTGAAAGTTAAGTTAAGCGTTTCTGTATGTAAAAAATTCCTCCTTTAGAATTGTAAAAGGGTCATTGAGTATATATAAAAGTTATCTAGAATGCTCATGCAGGGTTTTCTCTTGTCAAGAGAAAATTGATTCAAGTTGTAAAAGCTAAAGTGAGAGGTCAAGGTCAAGTAAACGAGTCTAAAAGTTTTGTGAAAAAGAATCTTGAAATGTAAAGTCATCTCAAGAAGAGTCAAAATGAGTACTAGTTAAAGTTAAAGTGAGAGTTTGTTTGAGTCCAAATCAAATGTTAAGTGATGTAAAAACATGGCAAGTGGTGCGTCAATTAAGTTTTCCAATCCATTGTCATAGGTTGTCTTGTTGGATCTTGATCAACTCCAACAAGAAAAATATCCATAAAGTATATTGAAAGGAAAAACAAGAAGCAGTGTAAAATAGAAAGACTCTCATTGGAAGAGGTAAAGGACAAAGAAGA
>JASDQU011404352.1:31646-42770 GCA_032191745.1 Picea mariana
CAAATCGCGAAATAGATAAATAGCGAGGTCGGACGTGGGCTTTAGATCTCAGGGGTTATTGTGATCCGTTGATCAAATGCCAAGACATTTCGACATTTCAGCAACCGGGATTCCAAGGAGCAGAGATATCCCTTGTACCCTAATTTCACGAAATGCGAAAACCCAAAGGATTAGGCACTGGGATCTGAGCCTAGATGGAGATCACATCACGAGCATACGGGAGAGGGATAGCTCCTAGCTAGAGCCCTATTTCATCATTTTAGAAAGCAGGGATTCGAAAGACAAAGGAGTGAGACGCTTGACTCCTGAAGTCCCGATCCACGATAAGCGCCCTTTCTGACTTAGCGCGAGGTCACAGCGGAGGGCCACGTGGATTGAGGCTTGAACAGGGGGGGGTAACCACCGCTAATCCCTTTTTCGACATTTGGTGATTGAAGAGTCGAGGGTCTCTCCCTCGAGAAACCCCGAATCGTGATTCACGAAAGCCAGGAAGGATAGGAGTGTGGTCATGGCTCTTGGTCGTGTGCGGTGGGAGCTCACACTTGGCGCTTGGAAAATCCAACCAAGCATTAGTGAGGGACCTGTGTGTTCGTTCAAAGGGTTCTAGTTTGGAATCAGAAGAGTCATTTCGGCTCCAGAACCAGAAGATCCTGACCGAGAGGTCATGCAGCCCTTCGAAGGGATAGGGGGTCTGCATCACTTCTATTTCGACCTTTGTGCTAAATAAGATTATAATTTTAATTTTCAACTTTCTATGGTCAAGATGTAGCGAAAAACAACATTTAATACATCTGTGTAGCTGGGAAATTATTTCCAAACCAAAGCTCGTGGGTGGCTGGGGATTAAGAGATATTTTTCTTTTTAATAGAGCTTTGGAAGCAAATTCGTTGTGGCGAGCATTGATGAAGGATGGTATTTGGCATAAGGTAATCAAAGACAATTATCTTCCATATGTTTCAGTCTCTACTTGGTTCATAATGACCACCAATAGATCGAACTATGCTTCTCAGACTTGGAAAAATCTATTAAAGTATTTACATCTGATCACTCATTGATTGAGTTGGAGTCCTGGGTTTGGACACTTAGTTTTAATTGGAAAAGACTTAATTCTGGGTATGGGGAACTCCTCTTTGTTCTCTGGATATCTCTTAACATTCTTAAAGCATAAAACATTAACTATCTCTATCAGGCTAGAGGTACTAACAGGCCATGGATCATAAATGATCATTGGAAAAATACTGTGGAGCTTGGACTCTCCATATATTTGGAAAAGGAATGGGACTTCTATTGTAGGGCCTTAACTGGCTCGGGGGTTCAACTACAAAATAAAGAAGATGAGCTAAAGTGGTTGGGAGGATATAAATCAGGTATGCTTATAGTAAAAAATGTTTATAGTGCCATAACAAAAAAATTATGGCAGTAGTCTATTGGTGGCTAGAGGCGAGGATTGTGGTCATCGGACATTTCCCTAAAAATTCGACTCTTCACTTGGTTTTCTGTTGAAAATAAAATCCTTACATGGGATAATCTACAACAAAACGGATGGGAATGTCCAAGTATTTTCTATTTATGTTCAAAGGAAACAGAGTCAGTGATACATATGTTTGTCAAGTGTAATTTTATGCAACAAGTCTGACAGAGGATAAAAGGAGGGTTTAATATAAAATATGATTGGGAAGGAATCTCTTTAATTGCTTGCTATGATAGCTGGGTAAAAAAGGAGAGAAAAGGAATTACTCTTCCGCCTCTTGTTAGTTGGTATATTTTGCTGGAACATAATACGAAACTTTTTGAAAATGAAAACCCCTCTATCTCTGTAGTTGTTTACAAAACTTTAGGGAAAGTTGTTGGGTATGTGTTATATTCTTTTCCTTGAAAAACGTGTCACATATTTTTCTACCTCGAAAAACGTGTCACATATTTTAGGTTGATTTTTCGGCACATGGTTTATTTGCCGATGGTTTTCTATTTCTGGTTAAGGAATTAGGGTTGTGGATTAATCCAGGTCATTGGGTTAGGGTTTTGGATGCCATTGGCTCCTATATGTATATTTTATTGTAAACAATGTAACACAATGATTGAATATAGAATATGCTGGTTTTCCCGATTTGTGTTTCCAGGGGAAAAATATCTGTGTAATGTTTGTATTTTCCATTGTATCTTTTGATAACATTATTGACTCTTAGAAAGTGGCCATATCCAAAACTGTCTAGATACCTCTTCAAGGAATGACAACAATTGGCTGGTTTGATGGAGAAATGCTCTCAAATGGACATCAAAGTGGTGCATGTGGAGTGATAAGGTTCAATGAAAAAAATTGTTTACAAATGGACTTACAATTGTGGCCCAGGTACCAACACCAAGGTATAACTACTAGGTGTTTGGGCTACACTTAGCTTGGTAGTTCGGTTAAATATTGATGTCCTATAGGTTTTTGGAGACTCTAAAATAGTTATTGATTGGTTGAATAGCAGAGGGAAACTGTAGGTAATTTCCTTAGTAGGATGGAAGGACAGAATTAAAGAGCTCACAAATTCCTTCAATACTATCAATTTCTCTCATATTTATCGGGAACAAAACAAGGAGGGAAACTTTCTATCAAAGAAGGCTATCCAGATGCAAGATGGAAAAATATCATACAACCAATGGATAGAAGGAAATGAGGGTCCTCCTCTATTTTTGAATCTTTATTAGCTTGTACATTTTCATATAGTATCCTACAAAACCATAGAGAATGTTGTCAGCATAATTTTGGTCACACATTTTTTAAGTTCTTAGTGGAATTTTGTTGATTAGTTTGGTATAGGGCTGCTCTCACTTCACCTCAGTCTACGAGCTGATTTGATCACAAGTCTATTTTATCTATCGTCTAGAACAATTTTTGAGGTTTATATATTCTGGCTAAGTATTTGTTTCCATGTGTACACACACACACACACACACACACACACACACACACACACACACATATATAATTGATTCGAAAAGATCTTTTACACGACTATGGTTGAGTTATTATGCATGTGTTACTTAACCAATTAGGAAGCTTAAAGAAAAAGGAAGAAGTATAGAAGATATATGATAGCCATATAAACATATGCAGATCTGAAATAAAGCAAACAACAACAACAAACCATAACACAAATGTGATAATAGAGTTCGACAATCTCGCCTACGTCTTCGGGCCTTGTCTCAGTGGGCTTTGCTTATTTCTGTTCGAAGATCAATAAGTACATCATGATAGTGCCAAAAGGTTAAAACAATGAGTTGGTCGTGTTATACCAGATCTCATGAACCCATCGAAACTTACGGTACCCAAATTAGATGAACGAGGCTCGCAGAAATGGCCTGCAAATGTGTGCTCCTCAATAGCTTCCCTACATAACAATGGCCTTTGGATCAACAATACGGTAGCATAAAACTGTTCTAAACCACCAATGATATCCCCCCTTGGCCTCAAGAAGGCCTGGTTTATATAGGCTTGAAGTTGGTAACCATTTCCCCAACTTTCGCCCAAAATCTGGCCTCAAAAAGAGCCCATTATCTCCCAATAATGGGAAAAATCTCCAAAAACTGCATAAAAATCCATTAAAAAATCTTATGCTAAGGTTTAAAACCCACTTCATCATTTGAATAGGGTGAAACCCCCTAGTGCGCTAGCCCCTAGTCCTATGGGCACGCTCCACGTGCTCTTGGGCTAGGCGCATGCAGTTAGGCCCCGAGACTTTATCTCTGCACTAGTCACATTATAGGCCATGTGACCCTATATCCAACTCATCCACGTGCTCCAAACCAGAATAGATCCAGGTTTAGCCCCGGGTCGGTGGGCTATCCTGACCAACTGGGCTAAAACCTTATCCTCGCACTAATGTTTGGTACTAGCCGATTCATATGGCTTGTGCACCCTATTCCATAGCCCTCGCATCCATAGCTTATCCAGGAAGTGGGAGAGTCATACCGTTAGTGCGTGGGTTATATGACAACAATGTGATCACAGGCTGGGGCTAGGCCCTAACCCTTTCCTCCCTCCGAATTGACATAACAACACATTAAATATTACAAAGTGGATAAGGTATAACCAACAACTCGGTGGTGTGTTGGAAATCCGCCTAGTCTAAAGCGCTTGCCCATACATGAGGTTGGGGTTTTAAATCCCCTCCGCTCCACAATTTTTCCATAAACCTAAAGACCAACCACTGGGTACCACGTGGTAGCCCAAGTCTGGGCCACGTGGCACCACCTTATTTGCTGGAAACTAATTCCACGTGTCGAAACAGGATTGGTCCAAGTCTACTGCCCAGTCAGCAACCGTACCTTCCACATGTCTTCTCAGTCAGTGCTATACCCTAACACATGTCACCATATGGTAGGGCCACATGGCACCTGTACGAGCGTGCCACATGTCAACATTCCAGTGGTGACACATGTCACATCCTGGTTGGTCCACTTCAGCTGTACGAAACTTTCCCACTGTGCTGCCATGTCAACTATACGAAACTTTACCATTGTGATGCTAGTTCAGTTGTAAGGCCTGTACAGTTAGCTGCCACATGGCACTGTATGGGCTGTACAATCAACATTTTTTTGCATGTTTGGAAAAATGAACAAAATGTGATATCAGGAGCATATGACATACATTTGAGCCCTTTCAAGTTGCGTTGGGTTCATATCAACAAGGCCTACACACACGTCCGTTTTGAAGCCATTACGAGAACATTGAGTTTTAGGCCTTTCTGAGCCCCATCAAGCTCCTGGATCCTAATCTGGATCAAACCTCCCCACTAAAGGACCTTTTGGTCCCCAAAAGGTTACAAGAATAGAATTTGACTGATTACATACTCATAAGGACGAAAATCAAAACACGATTTTGTACAAAAATGATGTTATAACAGGTCATCATTTCAACATGTGTGATTACATTAATGGAAGCAAAATACAATGAAGTTGTGACATCCACTTCTGGAAAAACCAAGTGGTTGGTTTCCTTCCTTCATGGTGTTCCTCTTGCTTCGCTGGTAATCTTTCTTCCTTCGTGAGTACTTGTGCAATCCTTTTGTTCTTCCTTGGACGAAGCTCCAGATTAAGCTTCCAACAATTAGCCTTTTGATGTCCACTCCTGTTGCAAAAAGTGCAACGAGTTTTTGGCATCCAGACATGTTTACCCTTCTCTTTCTTCTGTTGTGGAGTTAAGTATTTATGTCGTGTTTCCTTCCTGGTCGACATAGGTTTCTTGTACAAAGTTTGTCTCTTCCAACACTTGGCAACACAATGCTTGGGTGAATGAAAAAAAGTACATGGATAACTATTCCACAAGTTCGAGATTGCTTGATTATGCTTACTATAATCAAAAGGAGAATTGGTAAAAACATGACCATTATACCTTCCATGTTGATCTTCACTTGAATTTGGAGATGAATTTCATTCACTACCACAATCCCGAAGTGATGCCCCATTACCTTTTGTGAAGTGGTCCTGCAATGTATTAAGTTGGCCATTTGAAGCATTACTTGCTTCCGAAGTTTTGGAACCCTTCTTGGAGGATGATACAAGCTCCACTTCTCCATATCCCAATCCAAAATATCGAGGCCTTTCCACAACCTCAATAGGATTAACGATACCTTGACCTTTACATCCAAGGCCCTTTCCTTCTTCATAACCCATCTTGGTTAGCAATTTCAAAGCTACACCTTTTGTATGTTTTTCAAATGCACCAAAACCAACTTGATGAGAATGAGGAGAATTTGATGATTGACCTTCACTGCATACCTCAGATATGTTTTTTGAAATAGATGCAGAAGGAACTCCCTTCAATCCTTCTTTGACTTTGTTGTTCTTTGAAGCTTTCACTTGAACCATGCTCTTTTGTTCAAAGTAGTCTTCATACAACACTTTCACCATCTCGGCCATGGAAAACACCGAATTTATGAACTCCTTCTCATCTTGAGAAAGTCCTCCTGCAGATGCCATTTTCTCCCTTGAGATGAGCTCTTCCCTGGTTAACATGAAAAAATCAAATTCCAAATGTCAACTAGCTCTGATACCACTTGATCCAAAAAGATATTTTACATGACTATGGTTGAGTTATTATGCATGTGTTACTTAACCAATTAGGAAGCTTAAAGAAAGAGGAAGAAGTATAGAAGAGATGTGACAGCCATATACACATATGAAGATCTGAAATAAATCAATAAACAACAACAAACCATAACACAAATGTGATAACGGAGTTCGACAATCTCGCCTACATCTATGGGCCTTATCTCAGTGGGATTTTCTTATTTCTGTTCGAAGCTCAATAAGTACATGATGATAGTTCCAAAATGTTACAACAATGATCTGGTCATGTTCTACCATATCTCATGAACCCATAAAAAATGACGGCACCCAAATCGGATGAACGAGGCTCCCATAAATGGCCCACACAGATGTGCTCCTCAATAGCTTCCCTGCATAACAATGGCCTTTGGCTCAACAATATGGCATCATAAACATGTTATGAATCACCACTGATCTCCCCCCTTGGCCTCAAGAAGGCATGGTTTATATAGGCCTAAAGTTGGTAACCATTTCCCAACTTCCTCCCAAAATCTGGCCTGAAAAAGAGCCCAATATCTCCAAATAATGGGCAAAATCTCCAAAAACTGCATAAAAATCCATTAAAAAATCTTATGCTAAGGTTTAAAACCCACTTCAACATTTGAATAGGGCGCAACCCCTAGTGTGCTAGCCCCTGGTCCTGTGGGCGTGCTCCACGTGATTTCGGGCTAGGCACATGCAGTTAGGCCTCGGGTCTTTAGCTCTGCTCTGGTCACATTACAAGCCATGTGGCCCTATCTACAACTCATCCACGTGCTCCAAGCCAGAATAGATCAGGATTATCCCCTGGTCGGGGGGCTAGACTGAACAAATGGGCTAAAACCTTATCCCTGCGCTAACATTTGGTATTGGCCGACTCATATGGCTTGTGCGCCCTATTCCATAACCCTCGCATCCATAGCTTATCCGCGAAGTGGGAGGGTCATACTGTTAGCGTGTGGGTTATATGACAACAATGTGATCGCGGGCTGGGGCTAGGCCCCGGCTCACGATCAAATTTCTATCATATAACCCACGCGTTGGGGCCAGGTGGTTGCGGGCTGGGGCTAGGCCCCAACCCTTTCCGCCCTCCGAATTTACATAACAACACTTTAAATATTACAAAGTGGATAATGTATAACAAGCAACTCAGTGGTGTGTTGGAAATCCGTCCGGTCTAAAGCGCTTGCCCGTACGTGAGGTCAGGGTTTCAAATACGGTCCTCTCCATAATTTTTCCATAAACCTAAAGACCAACCACTGGGTGCCACGTCGCAACCCAAGTCTAGGCCACGTGGCACCAACTTATTCGCTAGAAACTGATGCCACGCGTCGAAATGGGATTGGTCCATGTCTACTACCCAGTCAACAACTGTACCTACCATCTGTCTACCTAGTCAGTGTCATACCCTACCATGTGTCACCGTACAGTAGGGCCACATGGCACCTGTACGAGCGTGCCACATGTCACCCTTCCAGTGGTGACACGTGTTACATCCTGGTTGGTCCACGTTAGATGTAATGAAACTGCCTACTGTGCTACCACGTCAGCTATATGAAACCGGTCCACTGTGTTGCCACGTCAGCTGTATGGCCGTATGGCCTGTACAATTATCTGCCACGTGGCACTGTATGGACTGTACAGTCAACATTTTTTTGCTTGTTTGACAAAACAAACATAACGCGATATCAGGAGCATACGATGTCCGATTGAGCCTATTCAAGTTGCGTTGGGTTTGTATCAATGAGGCCTACACACACGTCTGTTTTGAAGCCATTCTGAGAAAATTTATTTTTATGCCTTTATGAGCCCCATCAAGCTCCTGGATCTGAATCTGGATCAATAATATAAAGAGTAATTTTCTATTGGGAAAAAAAAGTAACAAAATTCTAAGTGACACTAAATTAGGGTAACATATAGTTGGGAACTTGCACTTCAATGCATTTAGTATGTGAACCACTAGAAAGAAGATGGCCTATGAAAAGTCCATCACTAACTCATATAGTATAAATATTTTATTTTTAAGTTATTTATTGTTTTTAAAAAAAAATTAATTAGAAGTTTAGAAGAATTATTGGAATTGTAAATATAAGTTGATGAGATTGCATAATTAAAGTATAATAAAGATAGTTTAGGGCATTGAATCCATCAATATATTTAAAAATACAATTTGATAAATACAAATTTATAATTTTACCAATAATTGGGTCCCTCTAAAAAATAGAATATTTAAACTTATTCTAACAACAAATTACCCCACCCATTTATGAAAATCAAATCCCCCCACCCATTTATGAAGATAATAAACCCCACCATCAAAACTCTTGTAAAAAACTCTATGAAATATGATCAAATAAATCCACCAAACATATAATCTATTCTTCTTCCATGGTGAAAGTATCAAGTTGTTTTGCTTGTTACTATTGCAAGAAAAAAGTCAAAGTACATAAAAGGGCTAAGTAACAATCTCATCTTCAATACTCATTCTCACATGGTGTGTATTCTCATATGGTGGGAAACTATGTACATACAATCATCAAGAAAGTCTAATTCTCACATGTTGTGTATTCTCTTATGGTGGGAAACTATGTACATACAATCCTCAAAAAAGTCTAATTCTCACATGGTGTGTATTCTCATATGGTGGGAAACTATGTACATACAATCATCAAGAAAGTCTAATTCAATAAAAGAAAACATCTAATAAACAAAACAAAGACTTAATTCTTTGCATCTCCCTTTTTAATATACAACATCTCCCTTTTTAATATACAACCTAAGTCAAGGAAAATTTTAATCTATTTAATAATTATCCTTATTAATATATAACCTATTAATAACCAAAGTAGAGAAAAAATAATCTATTTATTAATATACAATCTAAGTTAAGAAAAAATAATCTACTTAATAATGGGAGAAACCAAATTTTCAATTAAATCATATGTTGGAGGTATTAATTTCTACCTACCAACAACCACCAAAATTCGAGAGTTCCACCGACATCCATCGACACTTCCAAATATTTCCTCTCCAAGAATGCTCTCGATGCTCTAGAGCCTTCCAAAGACTCTATGAATACAAATAAAATGTAATCGTGTTAAACAGATTGAGCAATACAATTTCTGTTTGTTATTTACTGTTTATGTTTTTTGAGCTTCTTCCCCCTTCACTTGGTATCATAGCACATGACTGGGCTAACTCCCTCACGGGAGGGCCTGAGATCCCGAGAGGAGTCGCCTAGAGAGGAGGTGGGCTTAGACCATTGCTGCCAAGAAAATGTTGTCTACTATTTAGGGCTGAGTGTGGGACTCTGTTGACGCTGCCGTGAGAACGACAATGAGAATGAGAAGGCAACAATTCAAGTCCGACATGATTGGGAAGACTCACACTGGAATGCTGGAGAAACTGGAAGAAGAAGAAGATGATCTGTTCAAATACGAGGACCTTCCAAATGAGTTCAAGCGTCAGAAATGGAGCCTTCTGTCTATTTTTCAATGGGTCATCTTTTTTGTATTCGTGAGCGTTTGTGTGCAGCTTGGCGATCTATCCTATCAACAAGAAGACTCTGGGGATCTCCATCTATGGAGGTGGTGCCTGCTGGTTCTCGTACTCTTTTCTGGAAGGCTTTTGTTTGGATGGGCCATTCGTATCAAAGTATTTTTTTGTGGAACACAAGTTTCTACTGAGGAAAAGGGTTTTGTATTTCATGTATGGAATTAGGAAAGCTGTGCAGAATTTTGTGTGGCTGGGGCTCATTCTCATTGCCTGGCATAATCTCTTTGAGAAGAAAGTAAAGAAGGAAACAAAAAACACTTCATTGCAATTTATCAACAAGCTCCTGGTTTGTTTTCTGGTGGCCACCATTATCTGGCTGGTAAAACCCCTATTGGTTAAGGTCATGGCATCTTCGTTCCATGTGAGTACTTATTTTGATCGGATACAAGAGTCTTTTTTTAATCAGTATGTTCTGGAGACTTCATCAGGGCCTCTGTTGATCGAAATTGAGAGTTCTCAAATGGAAGATGAGAATCTTATGAATGATATAGCCGAGCTGTTGAGACTGTGCATAGAGTTGGAGAGCAGTCAGAGCTCAGGAGAGCCGTGAGGGCCGAGATGCTGAGACCGCGTAGAGGAGAAGCAGACGCTGCAATAGTTGAGGGTCTGCGGAACCAGGGAAGAGGTCGTAGAGTACGTGGAGAAGGTCTCGTGTGACGTTGAGGAGAGTCATGGAAGTCTGAAGAATTATTGGAAAGTCTGAAGAATGGAGCTGCTGATGAGGCTGCAGTTTGAAAAGTGATGCAACGTTTCTTTCAAGAATTAGAGACAGGGGTTGTTAAAAATGTTGAGGCAGAAGAGAGAAGGATGCTCGAAGATGGAGGCTCTCAGGGAAAGTAAAAATATGCATGCCCACATTATTAAAATTGGATATGAGAGTGACAGATTTGTGTGGAATAATCTCATCAATAATGGTGTGCAACCTAATGAATTTACTTTCGCTACTGCTGTTAAGGCTTGTGCTAACTTGGCAGATGTAGAGATATGAATAGGGGTTGTTGTGTTAAATGTCATCTTCCCAAGTGAAAGTTAAGTTAAGCGTTTCTGTATGTAAAAAATTCCTCCTTTAGAATTGTAAAAGGGTCATTGAGTATATATAAAAGTTATCTAGAATGCTCATGCAGGGTTTTCTCTTGTCAAGAGAAAATTGATTCAAGTTGTAAAAGCTAAAGTGAGAGGTCAAGGTCAAGTAAACGAGTCTAAAAGTTTTGTGAAAAAGAATCTTGAAATGTAAAGTCATCTCAAGAAGAGTCAAAATGAGTACTAGTTAAAGTTAAAGTGAGAGTTTGTTTGAGTCCAAATCAAATGTTAAGTGATGTAAAAACATGGCAAGTGGTGCGTCAATTAAGTTTTCCAATCCATTGTCATAGGTTGTCTTGTTGGATCTTGATCAACTCCAACAAGAAAAATATCCATAAAGTATATTGAAAGGAAAAACAAGAAGCAGTGTAAAATAGAAAGACTCTCATTGGAAGAGGTAAAGGACAAAGAAGA
>JASDQU011404353.1:0-21057 GCA_032191745.1 Picea mariana
TTAGCAACCATTTTTTCCATCATCTAGAAAGTTTGGATGTTAACAATCTAACATGAAAAAACCATAAATATGTTGACATATGTTAAAAATAATGTAAAGAAAAATATTGATGATGATGGTGAATGATGTTCATCTCTTACTTTATTCACATCACAAATTTTATAAATTTTGATAAATATGCTTTAAACTTAACTTTTCATCTGACTTTTCCAAAACTAAAGCTTCTACCAACTTGGGATGATATTTGATTTATAATATATAGAGTTTAGACACGTTTACTACAAGACAAGATATATTTTGACCTTACTTTTGAAATACCCATTTTAAATGAAGAGAGATTTCAATTTTTCATTTCTTTCTTTTCCCACGATTTTCACTTCTTTCTTTTATAACCAAATCTTTTACCTTTTAGTGATGAATTTTCATCATTAGATAGAGAGTTTGGATATTGACAACCAAACATAAAAATAAATAATTTAGAGAACCTCACGTGTACCTATGCTAAAAATAATAGAGAAAATGGTATTGAAAGGTGATTTAATGGTTTTTTTTTTTATAATAATGCATTCCCTTGCAAGGCTTCATAGTATACCTAATTAATATCAGGTTCAGGATCCGTGTAGAGTTGACAAGAGCGTCAAGGAAGATATTCTGCCTTTGTACAACATAACTGAAACCATTCACTGCCATGATAACCTCCACACATGAATACCTCAACATACAAAAAGAGGGGCCACGACCAAGCCATTCCCATATCAAATCTCCAAGACGAGACTCTTCCATGTGGCCTGATGAATGCATATGCGTGTGCACAGAGAACTAGTGCATAGTTTTTATGTAGGTCAAGTGAAGGGAAAATAAATGAAGGTCCTCCAACATATCCAATTATGTCCCTACCATATAACATGACACAAGTTATCTCGTACCTATGCCACCAAACTTCCCAACGATGATCACACTCTCCACGAGTCCACAATGGATCAGGGCCCAAAATGACAGTTGTGCCCTTAGGGAGGAGGGGCAATGGAATACATGCCATTTATCCATAAGGAACCCAGAGTTATACCAATGGCCTTGTTGGCCAAGGCATCAACATCAACTTTATTTCCATGAAATACATGATAGAATTGTGTTGTCAAAGGCATAAGGAGGTCCTAAATGCATTCCAAAATTAGTCTAAGACTAGAATCTTTGGGCTTAGACTAGGATTTTAGTAGTCGAATGATCACCTGTGAATTCCCAATAATGGATAATCGTTGAACATGCATGTTGAGTGCTATTAGCAACCCTTGATACACCCCGTATGCCTCAGCCTTAATTTTTAATTATCTGACATATAAATAATGAAGAAAAATATGTTGACATATGTTAAAAATATTGTAGAGATGTTAAAAGGTGTTCTAATGATGTCTTTTATGTTTTTTCCCATATATATGTCTTTGCACTTTTCCCTTTCAAGACCAATGATAATTAGTGATGCATTTCCATTCATTATCTACAGATTTGGGATGTTGAGAATCTAGCATGAAAATGTTGTCAAGAAATATGTTCACATATGTTAAAAATAATCTAGAGAAATATGCTAAATGGTATTCTAATAATGTTTTTTTTGGTTTATTTTACACAACTTTGTAATACCTACATTAATGTGAGGGAAATGGGATTTGATCTTTACACCTATTCCTCGCAAGACAAATATTTTACCAATCATAAATGAATTTTGATTTATTACCTTGTAATGTTGTCAACAAAATCCTTGAAATCAATTGTTGGATTGAAAAGTGGTGCCAATAATACCACACTTTGTTTTTTGGGGTCAAAGTTATAACTTCTTTGAAACCATGGCCTTAACAACCAGTATTGTTGACACCAACAAAATCCTTAAAATCAACCCCTAATTGAAAAGTGACACCAATAACAATATCCCATTTTTTTCAAGGTCAAAATTATAACTTTTTTTAAACCATAGCCTTGACAACTGATACCCCTAAAACCAAAATTTTAAGATAAACACCCAAATCGAAAAGGAGTGCTACTAGTAACACCCTCTCCTTTTTGGGTAGACTTAAAATTGGAATATTTTTTAAACAAAAACCTAAAAACCCAATGCTATTAAGAACAAAATTATTATAAATTAAATAAAATCCCAAAAAGGAAAAAACGGAGAAGAAAAAAAAACAAAATTAGAGGAAAATATATTTTTGATAATTAAAAATTGTTTTATTTTTAATTTCAATACCTTTAAGAATAAAAACTTTTTTTCCCAAAAAAAAAACAATACCCCGATGTCCCCGCCCCCATTGATGTTAAGCTATGGGAACAGAGGCTCCTCAACCCCCGCATCCGTGTGGCCTATATTCCTCGTCACTCAGATAAGCGACAAACCTGTAGGTGATGGGGAGGGGCACCGGGGTGGGGGGTGTTGGGGGATTACGGGGAAGTGAGAAGGGGGGGGGGAAGGAAATTTCAGGAATCACCCTCCCCCCTCCATTTGATTTGAGAATTGATTTTAAGGTTTTTATCAGCAACAATATTGATTTTTGTCCCCAAGGTGTAGGATAGTCAGTGATAGAGTGTGTTGTTAAGGCGCTATGTGATGTTAAAGTCACCGGTTCGAAACCTGCGGGGAAAAAAAATCCAGCCATGTTAAGGGTTGGTGTGGCTCAGGCTGGATGCGATCCTCGAGTGATTTTGACATCTTAGATGCCCCTGAGTCGCAGTTTCTTAGCCA
Source organism: Picea mariana (assembly GCA_032191745.1). NCBI lineage: Eukaryota > Viridiplantae > Streptophyta > Pinopsida > Pinales > Pinaceae > Picea > Picea mariana. The sequence goes on from JASDQU011404353.1 coordinate 2,732, forward strand.
TAGGTTAGTCCCACATGTCACAGAAAAACTAACAAACAAAAAAAAACAACAATATTGATTGTTAACATGGCCATGGTTTCAAAGAAGTTGTACTTTTGACCCCCCCCCAAAAAAAAAAAAATAGTACGCTATTGTTGGTGCCACATTTTGATTTAGCAGTTGATTTTAAGGTTTTTGTTGGAAACATTATGAGGTTGTTAAGGCCATGGTTGCAAAAGGTAGTAATTTTAACCCCCCTAAAAAGGGTGTTATCAATAGCACAACTTTTCAAAACATGGTTAAAAAAACAACTAAATGTGACCTTGTTGATGTCTAGATTTGTTAATATCAAAACAACAACCTCACAAGCATATAAATATCCCTCTATGTTTTTATAGAGGTGGTACTCCTCTATATTTTATTTAAAAATTAATCTTGAATATCTTGTGATAATAATATGAAAATGGGAGAATACTAAATAGAAAACTCCAGATCTTTGTCACTCAATTAAAATGTAAAAATATTGTTGATTGAAAATAATATATATATACATCAAAGAATTCTTGATAAGGGGACCAAGAATCTTCACTCATAAAAACATAATATTTGCAGAAATATTATACAAAAAATAAATAACAATTACATAAAAGATAAAATAACTCTCACATCCATCATAGTATTCATGTAAGGTACCATATATATTATAATAGCCAGAAAAAGAAATATTTCCGAGAATAACAATGGAACAACACACTAGATGAAACCACAACACCAAAATAATACCTTTATTGATAGGAAACAATGTTCAATTGACTCTTTGAGGAGGCAACCTCCAACAAAGAAACGCTCTATTACAATAATTCTCAACACAAAACTTACCATACCCTCTACTCCTATTTATACTAAATCTATCTATCCAAAAGAACAATATAGAGGAAGATCCTTCTAGAAGCGGAAGCTTCTATTAGGTATTCTTACATTTGACTTATTCTTACTTGTTGATAGGCCTTATTAATATTGGCCTTTATTACATGGAAATATATTATTCTACCTACATGAGGGGCTAGGGAGGTTAGGTCTCTAACATGCGCCGCCCCCTCCTAAACAAAACCTTGTCCTCAAGGCTTGAGATGAGGAAATTGTTACAGAATGGTAGTTGGCTCCCAGGTGGCATCTGTTGGAGTTGTATCTTTTCACTGGACTAACACTTCCTTGATGGTGTGTTGACAAATATGACGCTCATGCTGGTTCAAAACTGCTTTTGGCTACAACCATATGGATCCTTCTTCATCCAACTCAGGAAGGCTAGTTTGAGTTTGGCACTTAGTTCCAATCACCTTCTTTAAACAGGAGACATGAAAACATGATGGATCTTAGAATCACTGGGCAAATCTAATTGATAGGTCACCTATCCCATGCGCTTGAGAACTATATAGGGAACATAAAATTTGGGCGCTAGTTTCTGACAATGGTCAACCTTGAGTGAAGTTTGCTTATATAAGGTTGCAATCAAAGAAGCACCTGGTCTCCTTCAAAAAATTAGTGTTTGGAGCGACCTTGATCCGCTTGTTACTTCATGCGATTCTGAGCCATGACCAAATTATCTTTGAGGGTATGGAGAATAACCTCTCAAATTGTAAGAATTTGGTCAACCTCCTGGACCTTCGAGACACCTGGCATGTATGATAGAACTGAAGGTGGATTTTTTCCATATACTGCTTCAAAAAGAGTCATGCGAGTAACTGTATGGTAAGAAGTGGTGTACCACCATTCAGCTAGTGGTAACCATTGATCCCACTAATTTTTCCTTTCAAATGTAAAACACCTCAAATATGTTTCCAAACACTTGTTGACAATTTCAGTTTGACCATCAGTCTAGGGATGATAGGTTGTGCTGAGATGAAATTGGGTGCCCTGTAGAATGAACATTTATTGCCAAATTTTGCTGGTGAAAGTGGGATCTCGATTAGAAACAATAGAATGAGGCATGCCATGAAGCTTGAAGACATGATCCATGAAACGTTGAGCCACAACGGGGGTGATAAATGGGTGTTGAAGAGCACATAAATGAGAATACTTGGAAATACAATCAATGACCACCATGATGACTGACTTATTGCCCGATATAGGTAATCCCACAATAAAATCCATAGAGATATCCCTCCAAATAGTGGGTGGAATCAAAAGCAGTTGTAGTGTGTCAGGAGCTTTAACTATTTTCCCTTTTTGCGTTGAAAAATATCATATTCTTCCAAAAAAGTGTGAACGTCCTATTTCATACCATACCAAAAAAAAGAATGTTTGAACCGGTCATAGGTTTTGGTAAACCCTGAGTTCCCAACTGTGGGTGTAGCATGAAGCTCAGAAAGCACCGTGGATTCAAGTTGTGACTGTTTAGTTAAATACAAACAACCTTTGTAGTGAAGCTCATCATTGTGCCAAGAGTACCCTAGGGAAACTGGAGAATTGGCTTGCAATTGTTGGAACATATGTGAAATTTTGGGATCTTGTAGCCATTCCTGGCGAACATCTTGGAGCCAATATGGTACAATGAAGGAGAGGGAAAAAATAGACCCTTCATCTTCGTATTTTCTTGAAAGAGCGTCAACAACCACATTTTCTTTTCCTTTCTTGTGAATGATCTCATAATCATATCCAAAGATCTTTGTCACCTGTTTTTGTTTCTCCGGGGAGGAAGGGCGTTGCTCCAGAAAATACTTGAGGCTTTGATGATCTGTCTTAATTTGGAAGCATTTCCCCAATAGATAAGGGCGTTAGAGATCCACTGCATGCAGAATAGCCAACATTTCATTTTCATAGATTGATTGGCCCAAATGTCACTCTGACAATTATTTGTTGGTAAATGTCAAAGGCCATCCATCTTGCATAAGGACTACTCCAATTACTCTCCTGGAAGAATCACATACCAGCACAAAGGTCTTTATGAAATCAAGAAGGGCCAGGACCAGAGTGGTGTAGATAGTCACCTTCAAGGCTTGAAAGGCTTGATTAGCTACGGGAGTCCAAGTGAAATAATTATTTTTAAGGAGAGTATTCAGAGGCACCACAATATTTCCATAATTATTAACAAACTTGTGATAATATCCTGTTAAACCCAGAAAACCACACAAGATTTTGAGAGTCTTTGGGTGAGGCCAATCCTGCATAGCTTCAATCTTCTTAGGATCCACCTTAACACCTGCCTTGCCAACAATATGACCCAAGTACTCGACTTCCAAGGCTCCAAAATCACATTTAGATTGTTTGAGGAAAAGCTGGTGCTGAGAGAGTATATGTAGAACTCGATCCACATGAGCAAGATGGGTTGTCCAAGTTTTACTATAGATGAGAATATCATCAAATAAAACTAAGAAAAAGTGACGGAGAAAAGGATAGAAGACATGATTCATGAGGCTTTGGGAAGTGGAGGGAGCATTACACAAGACAAAGGGCATGAAAAAAAACTCATAGTGGCCCTCATGAGTTCGAAATGCAGTCTTAGGAATGTCTGCATCTTTCATACGTATCTGGTGGTAGCCAGAACGAAGATCAAGTTTAGTAAAGAATTGGGCACCACTCAATTCATCCAAGAGATCATCAATGACAAGAATGGGAAGTTTGTCTTTGATGGTGATTTTGTTGAGGGAATGAAAGTCATAATACATGCGCCAAGAGCCTTATTTCTTAAGTACCATGACCATAGGAGAAGATAAGGGTTCGTACTAGGATGGATAACGCCGACGATGAGCAATTCTTGAACAATTTTCTCAATTTCATTTTTCTGGGCAAAGGAATGACAATAGGGACGAACATTGGGAGGAAGGTTGATGGGGACAAGGGGAATGGAATGATCATGAACACCATAGGAAGGACGAAGTCCCTAGGGAGTGAAAAAAATATCTTGATGTTTGGAGATGATAGATTAGAGGTCCTACAACATAGAGGGTGTTTCAATGGCATGAATGGAATGGAGTTGTGCAATAATGTTGGAATGACCTTTTTTTAGGAGCTTTTATATGTGATGGGAACTGATGATATTAGGGGAACCTGTTGTGATTTCTTGGAACTTATATTGGTTTCCCTCCTGGTTGAATTGCATGGTTAATTCCTTAAAATCCATGAGAATGGGACCCTGAGTCCTTAGCCATTTGACACCCAACATAATGTCACAACCACCCATGTCAATAGAAAAAATATGAGATTTCATGTGGTACCGACCAATTTGGAGACACATTTCATAGACCTGCCATTAGCAATCATGATTTGAAAATTATTGACTGCACAGATATAGCAATTACTTTCTTGGGCAATGCAACGATGAATAAATTTATGGGTGCTTCCACTATCAACAAGGATGATGACCTTCCAATGCTTAATGTAACCAATGAGCTTGAGGTTTTGGGGAGCAGAGAAGCCAGTGAGAGAATTCAAGGAAATGACGAGTTCAACTTCGGGAGGGTTGGAAGTTGGAGTCATGTATGTGGGTTCATGTGACTCAATGACATGGGGAGCCTCGACATCTTCTTCAGAAACATCCTCGAAGATGGCCATAAAAATATTTTGTTCCTTACACTTGTGCCCAGGAAAATATTTGTCATCACAATTAAAATAAAGGCCCTTGAGTTGTTGTTCATCCATTTCTTCCTTGATCAATTTATGTATCTTTAGTGGAGTGGAAGGAGGAGTGGAAGTGACTGGTTTAGGGTGAGGAATAATAGAGGGTTTTCTGGTTTGAGAAGATACAACCTATTGTGCTTCCTTAGCTATTTTAGTAGCTTTCACCCAAATTTGAGGCCGAGTTGTGAGTACATGGGCACATATCTCATCCTTGAGGCCACTGATAAAACATTCTCTGAAAAAAACATCAGACATGCCCTCTATGCGGAAATCCAATCGCTCAAAAGAAGCTATAAATTATTATATTGTGCTAGATTGTTTCAACTTTGTCAAACGACCTAAATGGTGGGTGTCGGTGTTGAAGGGTTCATAAAGTTCTGCAACAAATTGTGTCCAATCCACATACCCTTGGCGGGCATTTTTTTGTTATTGCCACCATTTCCAACGTTCTGGATCTAGATGGAGAACACCATACCTTATTTTTGCCATCTCATCAGTAGTTTCGTACAAAGAGAAATAGTGTTCCATTTGAGTGACCCAACCTTTGGGATCTGAGCCATCAAATTTGTTCAACTCCACGCGAGGGGGACACAAGTCCCGCTGAAAGTGGAGGGTAGGAAAAGAGGTGGACTGGGAGAATCTAGGATCATTAGGGTTATAAGGTGTGGAAGACGAGAGGATCTGGAGTGGGATTAAACAAGGCAATCAAAGTGTTCACTGCATCCTGGAATTACTGACAGGTGGCGGTCAATTTAGTGATTGTTTTGGGAAGTGATTCGAGCAGAGCAAGCTGGGACTTGAGGTTACCAATACTGGAAGTAAGTGAATAAATATCAATATGGGTTTGGTCATGATCTTTGGCCAAGGTGGTGAGACGTTGTTCCCAATATTGGTTGCGAGTGTGGGCCATGGGAATGGGGCATGGGGAAAAGTGGGACCGCACAGAAAGGGGTTATTGGTGACTGGTACCACTATGATCAATGCACAAAGATGAATTCAATGGGATATATTCTAAATAGGGGTGTCGGGAAGAGGTCGGGTCCACAGAAAAAAAAAAATTGTTGAAAAATTATAGGCATGACTGCGATCAGGGAGAAGAGAGGAATCCAATGGGATAGGTCTCAAATAATGGTTCCATCGGGATTCAGAGCTCTTTTTTTTTTAATCCCGCATAGTTATACTCCGATATGAATAATACTACAGTGATGAAATGGCCAAATGTTTAGCAGGAAAAAATGTGTAGGAATTTCACAACCAGAATGCAGGAGGTACAGTTGCACGACAATAGATCTTGTATGTTCTATTTATGTTTCTATCCCAAAGGTTAGGGTATTCAGGATTTCTACAGACAAGGGTTTTCCCTGTGCTATAGTGATCCGGATTATTTTCGGCACGAAATGAGATCGGAGATATAATAAAGAAATGCTTAGAGATATCACAGATATTCAATAATATAACATAAATATATCAGAGATGCAACCATAAACACAAAGATACAATAATACACGATTTCTATTAATGAAAGAAATGTACAGAGACTGTAAAAATATAGAGTGAAAGACTCACTAGAATGGTGGCAGCTTATCTCTGAGAAGAGATGTGACAACTACTCGCATTCACAAGAAGATGATTACAATGAGGCTCTAAAGGAATTTTTACAATAAGGAGGAATGAAAAAAACCCTAGACATCCAAAAACCTAACCCTAGGAGATGAAGCATCAAAATTCATGTGGGCCTCGTTTGGGTAAGTGAGTACATCAACTTCCCGGGGTCGTAACTTTTGCATACGATCTCTATTTTAGGCATGTGATAGCTCGTTGGAAAGGTATCCTCGAGGAGATTCATTTTTGGGGCTCAATATGCCTTTATCTATCATTGAGAACCTAGATCTCAAAAAACCTTCATTTGGGCCCTCAAAATGGCCCCGGAAGTTAAAACCTGTTAAAAATAGTAAATTGCCAAAATTGACAGAAAACTGTTTTGAGCCAGTTGGAAAAGGTGGTGGCCACTGATATCCACCTGGATCGTATTTCTCTCTGATATACGTGCGGGTTCCAACAATAGTACTAGACTCAATATCCCAGGGAACCAACTAAGGAGGCTAGACCGTGCCCTTAGCTGTACTACCCAACTACCCAGGTACTAGATAGTATCTTCCTGAGTGTTGTTCTCGATGGCACTATAGAATTCAGGTGGCCAATTGTTTTATCTGTGAATGGATTTAGGATATCTAGGCCGATCCGAATATAGGTGTTGTCTGATGCACTACCACTTGAAGGGGCATCAACAAGGGTTACAAGGGTGGCCAACAATGTGTGCTTAAGTACCACTTTTAGTTCCCGCGTGTATGATAATTCCCTTACCACAGATTTATGCATTGAATGACATATCTCTATAGCTTTAAGACGTTAGAATACATCTCTACCCTGAAAAAAATTAACCCACAATTTTTTACCAAGGAAAGTGCTATGATACCACTTGTAAGGTACCATATCTATTATAATAGCTGAAAACATAAATATTGCAGAGAATAATAGCAAAACAACACAATAGATGAAACCACAACACCAGAATAATACCTGTATTGAGGGGGCAACCTCCAGTACAAAAACGCTCTATTACAATAATTCTCAACATAAAACTTCCCATACCCTCTACTCCTTCGCTCGCCTCTTTGAGGGGGCAACCTCCAGTACAGAAACGCTTTATTACAATAATTCTCAACATAAAACTTCCCATACCCTCTACTCCTATTTATACTAAATCTATCTATCCAAAAGAACAATCTAGAGGAAGATCCTTCGAGAAGAGAAAGATTCTATTAGGTCTTACATTTGACTTATTCTTCCTTATTTCTAGGCCTTATTAATCTTGGCCTTTATTACATGGAAATATATTATTCTACCTACGTGGGGGGTTAGGGAGGTTAGGTCCCTACCAATTCAATATTTTTGATCACATTCAAGGAAAGAAAAATAAAATGCCTACATATGAGAGAAATTTAAAAAAGTTTTGCATTCAAAACAAGATAGAATATGATAGGAAAACTAAATATCTTAAGCTCAAAACTCAAAGTTCAAAAATATCATTAAAGTTTATCCCCAAAATAGTTATCTGGGATTTTTCAAAAATAATATAGTCTTTGATAGTCTTAATAATAAAATGAATTCGTCCAAATTTGGACTAGGATTGGGCTCCAATGGACCATAAAATAAAAGAATAGAACAAGGTTGGACCTAAAAAAGAAGACGAAAAGAAAGCTATCAGAAATCGGTTATGTTTTTCTTGGGACAAACAAGACACAACTGGATGATTTCTGAATGGGAATATAAAAGAAGTTAGAAGAATGTGATCATTATTACTCACTGTGATGGTGTTCTCCCTTTTCTATTTTCTTGTTGATGTTCCCTTTGTATTGTCTTAGATTGCAGTTTCATGACCGGTACCAACCGCTTCTACCCGATCTTCTTCAGTTATTTTGATTAAATGTTGCCTTAACCAATTTTTGATATATTCTCTCATTGGTGCAACGGTTATTTCTTGTTTGACTTTGATATTAAATAATGTACCTTATAATTCTCTTAAGTCAATTGAAATTTGATGAAGTGTAGTTATAGCACAAAATTCCACACCTATGCATTTTGTGCCATGGCCTAACCCTTTCCCAAAGATTGCTAGACATTTTCCCAAATTTCCTCTCCAAAATCATCTAAAAAGCATGTATTTTTCACATATCCGTGGGATCCTTTGATGCAAAGTGTGAACATCTGTGGCTTCCTAGTTTACAACCCGTGAACTCTATCAAAAATTGGAAAAAATAAAATAATTTTGAGTTTTCGGGTGGGTTTTTCGGGTGGGATCGTTTCCCAACATCCCCATGCCCGTACAAAATGGATTCCAACTCCCCAAATTTCTTGGGGAAGATATAAAGCACCATTGAGGGCTAAGGAGAGGTCAAGTACCTTGGTGCAAGATTATGCTGCCAGTTTCTAGCAAGCCTCCCTTTTCTATAATCCTATGAGCAACGCCGCTTTTGATCTCGAAACTCCTTTTCCAACATCTCTTTCCTATCTATATGGCTATAGGGTGTATCCTTATCCCTACTTGGGTCATTCAAGGAAGTGCATAGTGGTTGAGTTGATGCTTGATGGATTCTTGGAGGAACCCAGATAGTTGGCTTCGAGACGGTGCCAAAGGTAAGATAAGGTTTTAACTTACCTTTCTGATTTGGTGTTAATAGAAGAGTTTGTTTTCCCTCCTATCATGTGTTAATCGTATGTTTTTGCTTATTAAGTTTACTTTGAATATGATATATGGCATGCATACTCTTTGATCGTTTAACTACCTTCGTAGCAACTCTTATATTGTGTCCATTTTGCAGGTTGTTTCTAGCAAAGGATCAGGAGCTCGCTGAGAGAAAGAAATGGGATCGACATCCAACAAGAGATTTAGGGTGCACCCTTTCTCCCTCTCTCTTCCCTAAATTCTCGTTGTAAATTAGTTCTTCTTTCAAGTTTTTGTGCTTGTCCTAAAGGGAAGATTTCTATATTCTATATACAGTCTTGATCTGTTGTGATTTTGACCCAAAAGCACAGGGGGGAAATATTGTCAACAGAATTGGTGACCATACTGGTGACTCTCCTAGTTTCGGTCAGTCTCTTAGGGTCTCTTGCTTACTTTCCTTCTCATTTCTTCTGTAGTTTCAAAGTTTTTTTACAGATATTTAGCCTCTCAATAGTTGTTACCAAGTCTTGAATCCCTCTTTCTTGGAGTGGCTTTTTATTTTTCTGAACTTTCCTATCCATCCACGTGTTGTTGTTCTACAACTCACGTACATCTGTGAGTTTCTCTTCACAACCTGCATATATCCATGAGTTTCACTGCACTGAGTCACGAACCAGTGTTAAAGTGGAGTTTTTTTTTTTTAAATCATTTTTTATTTCTGGGTTTAAATCATTTTTTATTTCTGGGTTTTTAAATCATTTTTAGAGAGTCTGAAAAAACGCAAAAGAATACTCCACTGGTGTTGTCACAGGGGTAGACCTAGGGTTCAATGCTACAACAGCGCACCAAAAAAACCCTAACTATCGGCCCTTTCGGAAACACCTACGAAGTAGATGAAGTCTCACCCGAGGTAGAGGCAGGGGTGGTTGCAGGACTCTAGTGTTTGCAGCCTTAGTTGGGACACAGATCTGTGATTACAACACCTTAACAAAGCACTTAGCAATTGCAGTTCATTAATATTCAGCCTTATCTTACAGCACAAATAAAACCCAACAACAGATCAACGCAGTATTTACATAGATCAAATAGATTCAAGTACTAAGCATACCAACATAGATCAGATCTAGCATTTACTCACATTATTCAGCACTAATCTACCATATTAGATTCCTCTAAGCATACATCAGTACACTAAGCATTCAATCACATAGACAAGAGAACAACCATAAAGCACATAACAATCACAACATAGGATATATGTGGTTCATCCCCACCCTGGGGCTACGTCCACCAACTCTTCTTCTTTATTTCTTTCTGTCAATATTCTACATGCACAGATCCATGATATCTTACTTCGCAGAGGACATGAGATCTGCGCACCTCGCTAGATCCTCCTTCTCTGAAGTACATCACAAAGCCTTCCACAGCCTCTTACAATCACTTGCACTTAGATATTAACACATAGCACTTAGCATCACATACTTGTCCCTCCTTCGATCACATAGATCGAAATATAGCACTTAGCACGTTGTGTCCTCTTCTTACATCACCTAGATATCTATTTATACATTACAAAGTGGGCTTAAACATGGGTAAACCCATGGGCCGACATCCCCATTCCCATTACATAAGCCCAAAACCCAAAAATCCCTAAAAAGGGGTCGAGATCCGGTGATCTCTGCTTCGACTTGCGCTCCGTCTTCGACAGCCTGTCAAAGTCCCAAAAGTATGTCAAACATGAACAAGGATCCTCAAAACTTGGTCAAGGGCCAATAGGCCCCCAACACTCACCTGTGACTCATCTCGAGTCACTCTAGTCTAGTTAGTTGTGCTTCAAAATCCTCGAGCTTGGCTCGAGATGATTCGACCTGTTGCTACGCCAGGGTCTCCTGCTCGACAAAATCTTGGATGACTGCTTCGATGACAGGTCCTTCTAAACATTGTTTGACTACAGTGACTACTTGTTCCAACTCTGTGCCTCGACCTTCAATCTCCTCAAATAGTTGGTAAGCTTCGTCCTAGACTGGTTGGAGCCTTTAGGTCACTTCCATGACTTTTCTCTGAATGGTGTGGACTTGTTGTTGAGCAGTACATTGTTCTTTGGATTGCTTCATCCTTTCAACTGCTGAAAAGAGCTTCAACTATGCATGTACTGTTGTTGCTTGCTACTTTTCCTCCTAAAGTTGTGACTCCAGTACCTTTAGCTCAGTATCTTCAGTGAGTCACTCATAATTATGTGCATTGTGAGCACTTAGTTGTTTGCATTCTAGAGCGAATGCTCTAATCCTCTCGACTGCACTCCGGGCATTGGCTTTTTGTTGATCTCGCACATCTTATGGGGTACTTGGCACTATTCGTATCTCGAGGTCTGCGATTCTCTGTTGAAGCTGTTGGATAGCTTCCGCAGCATGCTTTACTTGATCTTCCAGCGGGTCTTCCTCTTTTTGCTCTAAGCCTTTCACAGAGCAAAGTGCTATGATGACTACTTCTTTTACTCCCACTTGCTCTGCAAGCAACTTCTCTTTCTCTTGTTGGATCTGTGATTTCTCTTCTTCAAACTTAGTTTGGAGGGAAGCCTTCTCTTGTTGCGCAACTCGACGTTTCTCTATGACTACTTTTTGTACTTTCTTTAGGGCCTTTGTGGCCTGCTCGGTTTCTTCTTATGCACGACGAAGGTGAGCTTTGGTCACATTAGCTAGTCTGCGGATTTGGGAAGGCTCATCTCCCAACTCAGGTGTTTCTGAAGGTGGGGGCACAGTGGATACGGCATGGTTGGATTGAAGGGCCTGTTGTACCCCTCTGATTTCAATATCAATTCTATCATACATCTCCTCCTGCTTGGCTTCATGTTTCTAAAATATGTCCTGTAAGGCATCTGCTACAGCTACGATGATAAAGTTGAAGTCATATACAGTGAGAATGGTCTGCATCTTAGTCAAGGTGGCTCTATATTTCTTTCGGGAAGTGGGTTTCGTGGGATAAACCTTCCTTTTCTTCAAGGCATCAACCTCATTAGCGGGTTCCCTAGGTGGTGTTACTTCGCCTTGCTTCTGTTGGTCTTCTTTGCCCTTTGTCTCTTCTATTTCATCATCACCCCCTCATTTAGGTGATACTGAAGCAGTTCCTTCCGATGCGCTACTTAGGTTTTTGACCTCTTCGGTCTTCTTCCCTATGTTGGGTCCAGGGAAATCCTTTGCTTCATGGGTGGTCTCAGGACTGTCGATCAGTTCAGGGTCTGACATTTCTGTGGGGTCTACGGGGATTAGGAGTTCTACAGACCAGTCCTTGGTGGTCTCTTCAAGGTCCTCCTCTGTGAACTTGCAGTACAATTGAATTTCTTCTTTGTGCTCATATGCGCGCGCGGTGATATAAGTGAAGTGTTGATCTACGTGGAACTTCATGAGGGCTTGGAACCGATGCAGGGTGTTCGGTGTCATGCGAAGGACAACTTTGATAGCCCTTTTCAGTTGGAGATAATAGGTATGAAAGGCCATGTTCGACTGCCACTATTTTCCCATATCGTTCGAGTACCAAAGTGTGGTGAACTTCACAGTGAGCATCTCAAATGGATATATGTCCATTTGATCTATGTGAGACATTCTCCAGCTTACAAACCTATGAGATGTGGATCATTGCAGCTATGTGAGTCTTTCTCCAACTTACAAACCTGAGAGAAAGCCCCTAAGAAGGTTACATGGTTCCTAATCGAGACAGAGCTGGAAGGTACAGATGACCTCCTCCATTAAGAGAGTTGAGAAGAACTCCAAATGATTATCTAGTGGGAAAGGTGATCTATTGAGTTAGACGTGTTTGTGGCTGAGCACAAGGTGAACATGTGAAATCCCAAAGTGATGAGTGCATCATCATGTGAACAGAAATGAAGATGATGTATTAGCCTCCTCTGAGCAACAGAATTGACAAGAAAATCCAGATGATTTTCCTATGTGAGGCAGTGGGAAAGAAGATCTGTAGAGTGGACGTGCATGTGGATGAGCACAGGTGAACGTGTGAAGATATGGTTCTTTTATGGAATGCAGTGAGCTGGAGATATGGACATCCCTATGGATGTGTCTCTAGTGGATGAGAATTAGTGGGTGTATCATATCCCTTGCTATATTGTTCAAGAGTTAGACCTGCCTGTAACCCTAATTGTAATGCAAAGGGTACAGGTTGGCCCCACCTTAATGTGATTAGTAATTAATGTAAAAGATAATTAATATGGTTAATATTAGTTATATTATGAGCTAGTGAGGTCGGCCCTATTGTGCCAATAGACACTTCTATTGACAAGTTCAGTCTTGTATAAGTAAAGATAAATTCCCCATTGAGGAATCATATCTCTTATATGAGTTTGGAAATTTCAGCAAGTATATCTCCTTGGGAAAAGTGCAGACCTCTCTTGGGCACTAGTCTTCTAGGGTTTGAACACCCTCTTGTGTGCTAGGTCTTATTGGGGGTGAAGGTATTTCTCTTGAAGAATATAACTAAGGATTCGGCTGGGTTTTATTCCCTTCTTTAGAAGGGTTTTCCAGGATAGTTATTGTGTTCTTGTGCATGGTGTTTCTTCTTGTGATCTTGGTTGCTGCAACATTATTGTTTATGGTTAAGTGAAATGATAAAAATGGAATGAACTTCATGCTTAACCTAGCTTATGAAAAATCAACATGGTATCAAAGCATAGGTCTTGAAGAACCCATTGCACAAGCAACTTTCGTCCATCTCTATCTCTTCTGCAGAAACCGTACGACCCTCTTAGGATTCCCAGAAAATTCGTACGGCTTTCTCTTCTGGAGGTTTTCAACACTTGGCACTTGGACGTTGGGGATAAAAAGGGAATAGGAGTGTACGATCTCCTTTAGCGCACCTCCAACAAGCTTCAAATCAAAATTTCGAGCATTTTTAAATTTTGGCCCTAGGATTTCGCCAATTTATGCAGAAATTTCAGTATTAGGGTTTCTACAAACTCATTGAAGGAGCTCTTCATCTCACTAGTGTTCTCTCATATTTCAAAGGCTTATTGTTGGTAGTCATAAGTCCAACAAAACCTAAAAGTGCTAGCCTAGCCTAACCGTTAGGTTTTCTAGCCCAATTGACAAAGGGTTATGAAGAATCTAAAATTATGATGAACAAAATTATGTTGGAAGATAAGCTTGATGGATCAAGCAACTTCAAGTCCCTGAAAGACAAGACTTCAAAGGAAGACTTATTATGAGTGATACAAAAAGGTGTCATTGTGACCACCTCCTTCATGAAGATATCAGAGGACAGAGATCATCATGTGCCATTGGAGAAATCATATTAGCACCCTCAGGTNNNNTATATATATATATATATATATCATTGTCATGAGGGTAATTGCAAGAAAAAGGAACCTTTTGTTGAAGTCTTGGATCCAAAGGGATCTTAGTGTATTCATAGGAACAACACACTCAAAGTGAAGACTCCAGGTTTGATTGTTGTAATTGTCATTCCTCTAACCTATTTCTAAAGTGCTATATTACAAGTAAGTGTTGTAGCTTGACAACAATCCTTGAATTGTTTTGATTCTAGAGATATACTCATTATTATCCTTTAGGAGATATTCTTGTTTGGTTCCTCTTGTTTTCTTGTTCCAAACATGTTAAAGGAAGATGTTCATCCTTTAGAGGGAGTCACTCGACTCAGAGGGAGTCAAAACTATTTGAGAAAGAGGAAGAATAGAACCATCATTGAGAAAACCAATGCAATAATGCATGATCAGAATCCTTCTAATATTCCATGGGTAGAAGCATGCATGACACAATATATGTTCAGAACAAGAGTCTTCACCGGAATTTGAAAAACATAACTCTCGAAGAAGTCTTCACTGGAATGAAGCCTGAGATTGAACACTTCAGGTTATTTGGGTGCCCAGTGTATTTTCATGTACCCAAAGAGAAGAAGTCCAAGCTAGATCCTTTAGAAAGAAAAGATAGAATGAATCTTTAAAAACATTTCAGATCGACATCCCTAGTCGGAGACAGATTGAGACAAACAGAGACGTTGTCCTTGAAGAAGAGATAGACTTTCAAAGATCCATAGAATCTCAGATAGATATTAGTAAGACAATACCTTCTCCCCCTTCAACAGTTCAGATGGAGATAAACATTATTCCAGTTGATCCAGTTGTTCTAGTTGATATGTTCAGAGATATTGCAGTAGGGCATAAAAGGCCTACCTAGACTCACTCGGCAAGAGGCAGAGAAACATACAAGCCTCTCAAGGCACATCCCGAGAAAGAAAAAGATATTTTCGATCTATCCTTCAGTCATGAGCCACTTCACTAATGTTGAGACTCATTGTCTTAGAGACGCAACATGAGAACAGGTATGGAAATATGCCATAACAGAAGAATACTAGTATATATTAAAGAATGATGTATAAGATATTATTGAGGGACCAGAAGGGAAGTTTGTGGTAACTTCCAAGTGGATCTATAAGATCAAGCATGCAACTAATGGAAGTGTCGAGAAATACAAAACGAGATCTATAGCCAGAACTTTCTCACAAACAGAGGGAGTTGTCTATGATGAGACACTTGATCCAGTAAACCTGATACACTTCCATATGTACTACCATCCATGAGTTGGAAACTATATCAGATAGATAGATTCTTGATGAGTATGGAATTCAACAAGAATGGTGTTGATCCAAACCTATATAATTACAATGTTGGTGACAAGAGCCTGATTTTCATGACTTATTTAGAAAGCCTTGTTGTTGGATACAAGTAATCCTTGACTTTTGAATTCGACATGAAGAATCTGAGTATGATGCATTACTTCTTGGGACAAGAAGTATGCCAGAGGATCGATGAGATTTTCCTGAGTCAAGGAAAATATACAAAGAAAATATTAAAGAAGTTCAGTATGACAAGAATGAAAAATCCACCATGATGGATTTAAAGAAAAATATTGATGATGATTTAGACGATATTGATCCATAGATGATTGGATCACCGATGTATCTGGTTAACACAAAACTTGATTCATGGCACACAGTGAGTGTGCTTAGTCATTTCATGAGTCAACCGATACAGACTCACTAGACAACAACAAAACATGTATTGAGATATATACGAGGCATAGTTGGATGTGGCCTGAGATATGCCTCTAGTGTGAACTTGAGTTTGCAAGATATGTCGATTCAGATTGAGCAAAAAAGTACAATGGATCGAAAGAGCACATCCGGTTGTTTTTCTACCATGAAGTTTTCCATGATTTCCTGATGCAGCAGGAAACAAAACTCTGTGGCCTTGAGTATCACAGAAGCAGAGTATACAACATCAAATGAAAGAATCCATGTGGCTTCACAAGCTTCTAACAGATTTACTTGACCATGATATGGATCTTATGATGATAACCACGATCAGTGTGTAAACCTCCTTGAGAAACCAATGTTTCATGATGGATCGAAACACGATGAGATGAAATATACTTATATCAGAGATATGATGCAGAGGAAAAGCATACACATGCAGTACCTTCCTACACATGAGCAGATTGCAGACATCTTCACCAAAATAACTTGGTGAAGAATGAATCCTTAGTTGAGAGGGAGCGTTGATGACTCCAGCCAAGAAAAAATTCAAAGTACATCCGTATGAGACTTGGCATGATGAAGAATGCCTCCCTAGCTGAGAGGGATTTTTTATGATTGCAACTATGTGAGACATTATCCAGCTTACAAACCTGTGAGATGTGGATCTCTGCAGCTATGTGTGTCTTTCTCCATCTTACAAACCTGAGAGAAATCCCCTAAGAAGGGTACGTGGTTCCTATCTGAGATAGAGCTGGAATGTAGAGATGGCCTCCTCCATTTAGAGAATTGAGAAGAACTCTAGATGATTATCCAATGGGAAATACGATCTGTTGAGTTAGACATGCCTGTGGCTAAACACAAGGTGAACGTGTGAAATCCCAAAGTGTTGGGTGCATCATCATGTGAACATAAATGAAGATGATGTATTATCCTTCTCTAAGAAACAGAGTTGACAAGAAACTCCAGATGATTCTCCTCTGTGAGGCAGTGGGAAAGAAGATCTGTAGAGTGGACATTCTTGTGGACGAGCATAGGTGAATGTGTGAAGATATGGTTCTTCTATGTAATGTAGTGAGCCAGAGATATGGACATCCATATGGATGTGCCCCTAATGGATGGCCACTAGTGGGTGTATTAGATCCCTTGCTATACTGTTCAAAAGTCAGACTTGCCTATATCCCTAATTGTAATGTAAAGGGTACAGGCCGGCCCCACCTTAATGTGATTAGTAATTAATGTAAACGATAATTAATATGGTTAATATTAATTATATTATGAGCTAGTGAGGTCGGCCCTATTGTGCCAATAGACACTTATGTTGACAGGTTCAGTCTAGTATAAGTAAAGATAAATTCCCCATTGAGGAATCATATCTCTTACATGAGTTTGGAAATTTCAGCAAGTATATCTCCTTGGGAAAAGTGTACACCTCTCTTAGGCACTAGTATTCTAGGGTTTGAGCACCCTCTTGTGTGCTAGGTCTTATTGGGGATGAAGGTCTTTCTCTTGAAGAATATAACAAAGGATTTGGTTGGGTTTTCTTCCCTTGTTGAGAAGGGTTTCCCAGGATACTTCTTGTGTTCTTGTGTATGATGTTTCTTCTCGTGATCTTGGTTGTTGCAACATTATTGTTTATGGTTAAGTGAAATGTTAAAAATGGAATGAACTTCATGCTTAACCTAGCTTATGAAAAATCAACATTTTAAACCTAACATTGTAATCTCTAATTTATTAATTTATCATGGAGAGAAATTTAAGCTTTTTAAGAATGTCTAATTTATCACAAAGAGATAAAATTTAAGTTTTTAAAGTATCTCTTACATGACCAAATATTTTACTAATTAACAAAGCAATTTAGTTCATCATCTAAATAGTTTGGATGCCGACGACCTAACATGAAAATAATGTAGATAAATTTGTTGGCATATGCTATAGATAAGGTAGATAAAGATATTTAATGTTGTTTTAATCATGTATTTTTTGTTTTTATCCATAAATAAATTTCAAACCTAATGTTGTAATACCATTTTTTTTAGATAAATAAATTTCAAACCTAGCTTTGTAATACCCATATACTTTGTAATAGCTCTATTTTAATACGGGGAGAAAAATATTTGAACTTTGCACATCTCTCTTGTAAAACTATAGATTTTATCAAATAAGAATGGATTTTGATTCATCATCTAAAGAGTTTGGTTGTTGACAACCTATCATGAGAATAATGTAGATAAATATGTTAATATATGTTAAAAATAATGTAAAGAAATATGTTGACCAATGGTTTAATGATGTCTTCTATGTTGTTTCTAGAAGCATGTTTTAAGCTTAACTTTGTAATATTTATTTTAAATTGGGAGATATATTTGAACTTTGCACATATCACTTGCAAGATCAAATATCTTTTCAAATAGAGATGAATTTATATTCATCATCTAGAGAATATGGA
>JASDQU011404353.1:36905-50081 GCA_032191745.1 Picea mariana
AAAAAGGGTGTTATTAGTAACACAATTTTTCGAATCATGGGTAAAATAGTTCAACTAAATGTGACCTTGTTGATATTTCGATCTATTAAGATCAAAACAACAACTTCATGAGGATACAAATATCCCTCTGCATTTTTATAGATGTGGTACTCCTCTATATTTTCTTTAAAAATTAATCTTGAATATCTTGCGATAATAATATGAAAATGGGAGAATACTAAATAACAAACTCCATATCTTTGTCACTCAATTAAAATGTAAAAATATTGCTAATTGAAAATAATATATATACATAAAAAAATTCATGAAAATGGGAGCATGAATCTTCACTCATAAATATATAATATTTGCAGAAATATTATACAGAAAATAAATAACAGTTATAAAAAAGATAAAATAACTCTCACATCCATCAAAGTATTCAATATTTTTTATCACATTCAAGGAAAGAAAAATAAAAGGCCCGCATATGAGAGAAGTTTAAAAGAATTTTGCATTCAAAACAAGATATAATATGATAGAAAAACTTTAAATATATTAAGTTCAAAACTCATAGTTCAAATATATCATTAAAGTTTATCCCCAAAATAGTTTTTGGGATTTTTAAAAAATAATATAGTCTTTGATAGTCTTAAAAATAAAATGCATTCGTCCAAAGTTGAACTGGGATTGGGCTCATGTGGAACATAAAATAAAAGAATGGAACATGGTTGGACCTAAAAAGAAGAGAAAAAGAAAGTGATCAGAAATTGGTTATGCCTTTCTTGGGAAAAATAAGAAACAACTAGATGATTTTTGAGCGGGAAGAGAAAATAATTGAGAAGAATGTGATTGGTATTACTCATTGTGATGGTGTTCTCTCTTGTCTATTTGCTTGCAAATGTTCATTTTGTATCGTCTTAGATTGCAGTTTCATGATCAGTACCAACCGCTTCTACTTGATCTTCTTCAGTTATTTTGATTAAAGCTTGCTTTAACCAATTTTCAATATATTCTCTCATTGGTGTGACGGTTATTTCCTATCTGACTTTGACATCAAATAATGTACCTTCTAATTCCCTTAATTCAATTGAAAGTTGGTGAAGCGTGTCCTCAATATATTTGTTTTTATTAACATAACTTACAAGCCAACTTTCTACTTCATGTTCTGTGTACTCGGTCATACTATTGAATTTTTCCACGGACACACCTTTCAATATTTCTAAGTGTTCTTCAAATTTCTCCCTTGTCATAAGAATGAAATTTAAAATTAGTTTAGATTGTGGACTTCCCTAACACTCCTTGATAAATCTAACTAAATCAATTTAAAATACAATTCCCCTTTTTTTATACTTAAAGTGTCAACATCAACTAGTATTTCTTTTAAAAGTTTTTTTCTTTTAAGCCAACAAGCTTTCAATCGCCTTATGCATGTAGGGGATGGTAAGTCTTCATTCTTTTTTTCATTTCACTCATTCAGAAAATTTCAAAACAAATGTGATGACATCATCCTTGTAAAAACCCTCATCATTTTCGAGGTCGGCCTAGAGGTACTCTCTTAAATTAATAATCTTGGAACCCAAAGAAACAAAATTTCTTACCAAATCCCCTGCCTCTAAGATGAGAGACATTCTCCTTTTATGTTTTCTCCGACACAACGTCTAACTCTACCAAGCAAACTTAATGTTCCTTTTAACTTCGAGCTTGATTCTGGTGTTTTGTCGAAGTTTTTCCCAGGTTGAATAGTAGCAATAGGGCTTGAAAATATAGGGGGTGACATTAAAGCATACTCGAGTTCTTTAACCCTTTCTTTGAGCATAACATTTTCTACCTCCATTTCATCCACTATTTCTAAAGCATCACTTGTAGCTCTATGAATCTTTGCAATTTTTAAATGATAAAACTCCGCTCAAATCATCTATCTATTTGCATGTAAGTTGTTAATCATAAAAACTCCGCTCAAATCTTTGCATGTAAGTTGTTAATCATAAAAACTCCGCTCAAATTTTTAAATGATAAAACTCCGCTCAAATCTTTGCATGTAAGTTGTTAATCATCTATCTATTTGCAATATGCCATTGTTTCTGTTTTATTTTGTGGGTATGTACATTGTGTATGTTTTGAGATTGTTCCGTGTGTGGCTATGCAGTGGATATTCTGGGTAGGCCCATTCCTTGGAGCAGCAGCATATCATCAGTACATTCTAAGAGTAGCATATCAGCAGCATATCCGCAGCAATATCTTGATTTTAGAGCTCCTTAGAGCTCCATTTGTTTCTACATCAGTACATTTAGAGCTCCTTTTGTTTCTACGAGACCTTGTAATAAAGAATTATGCTTATGCTGTTGATTCTGTTGAGAAGCTCACGGTGATCCTACTTCAAACCCATTTCAACTAATCACCATTCCATTTAATATCTTTTTAAAAAATTTAAATTCATCTTTTAAAGTTAAAGTCATAAAAAATCCTACTTCCAAGTTCCAACTCTACTATATAACATGTGTTCCATGAGCTAAATCAAGAGGCTGACATAAGCACTATCATTAACAAATGGATGCCTATACCACTTAAGCATTGTATTCATGTGTTACAGGAGCTAGATCAAGAGGCTGACATATTAGTGAAGAAGCACTATCAGTAACAAATGACAGCCTCTCTTCAGCACTAGTGACCTCCTTTTCGCTTCCTTGGTCAATTTGTTTGTAGGGTTTTTGTTTTCTTGTAACATTGCTGGAGGTTCAGGAAGATGGAGAGTTTTAGTTCAAAATGGTTGAATGTTGTTTTAATTTATTTGTAAAGAATATAATATTAAGTGATTTAAACAGTATTTTTGAAAACGGTAAAAATAATAATAATAAGTGGTATAATGAAAACATACCATAAAAATAATATAGAGATAAATGTTGAAATAAGATAATAGGATATGAAAAATATTGAAAAGTAATGAAATGTGTTTCACTGATATTTTTCCTATGTCAATGATATTTCTCCTTATGTTAACAACATGACATGAAAATAATATAGTAAAATGTATGTTAACAGTATGACATGAAAATAATATAGAAAAATGTATTAATATAGGTTTGTTTTACAGAATTCTATTTAAATTTAAATTTTGTAATATTTTTTTAATAGAAAATTTAGATAAATATATTTTAATTATGTGAACAATTTAGATGTTGAAAACCTAACATGAAAATAAATGTTTTAATGATCAGAAATTTGTTTTCTTAGATAAGTATACTTTAAACCTAACATTGTAATAAATAATTTAAGTGGAAAAAGAGATTTGAGATTTAAACTTTGCAAATTTAGCAAAGATGAAATACTTCTAATTAGCAGCCATTTTTTCATTTAAAGAGTTTGGATGTTAACAACCTTAACATAAAATAACACAAATATTTCTTGTTAAAATAATGTAAAAAAAAATATTGATAATAATGATGGTGAATAATGTCCATCCCCTACTTTGATCATATCACAAATTTTATAGATTTTGATAAGTATGTTTTAAACCTAAAGTTGCACCTGATCCTTGCAAAACTAAAACTTCTTCCAAATTTGAGATGATACTTAATTTATAACATAAAGTGTTTGGACTTGTTTACTATTAGACAAGTATATTTTAACCTTATTTGTGAAATACTCATTTTAAATGAAAAGAGATACTTAATTTATAACATAAAGTGTTTGAACTTGTTTACTATCAGACAAGTATATTTTAATCTTACTTGTGAAATACTCATTTTAAATGAAAAGAAATACTTAATTTATAACATAAAGTGTTTGGACTAGTTTACTATCAGACAAGTATATTTTAACCTTATTTGTAAAATACCAATTTTAAATGAAAAGAGATATTTCAATTTTCATTTTTTTTATTTTTTTTAATCAAAGCTTTTAATTTTTAATAATGAATTTTTATTACTAGCTAGAGAGTTTGACAACCTAACATAAAAAATAATTGAGAGAAACTCATATTTACATATGTTAAAGATAATAGAAAAAATGGTATGGAAAGGTAATTTAATAGTATCTTTTTTTGTTTTTTTATGATCATGTTTTAAACTTAACTTTATATTTACTTTAACATGGGAGAAAAATGTTCCTTTGCATGATCAAATATTTTAAACATCAAGAAGATTTTAGAAAATTCATATGTACATTTTAGATGTTAACAACTTAAAATGAAAATAATATAAAAAAATATGTTGACATATGTTAAAAATAATATAAAAATGTTGAAAAATGTTTTTTTCTTAATGTATTGTAAACCTAACTTTGTAATACTTACTGGAAAAATATATTTGAACTTTGTAATTCCTTTTTGCAAGACCAAAGATTATACAAATTAGCAATTAATTTGGACGGGTCATCTAAAAAGTTAGTGAGGAGGCATTTATCTTCTTAGATAAGTATGTTTTAAACCTAAATTTGAACTTTACATGTCTCCCTTGCAAAGATCAAATACTTCCAATTAGCAGTTATTTTTTTTAATCATTGGATGTTAACAACCTAACATGGAAACCAATTAGCAACTATTTTTTTTAATCATTAGATGTTAACAACCTAACATGGACATAACATAAATATGCTGACATATGTTAAAGATAATTTGATGATGGTGAATGATGTTCATCACCTACTTTATTCATATCATAATTTTATAAATTTTGATAAATATTCTTTAAACCTAACTTTGAACCCAATCCTTGCAAACTAAAGCTTCTATCAACTTGGGATGATATCTGATTTATAATATAGAGAGTTTGGAAAAGTATATCTTTTGAAATACCCTTTTTAAATGAAGAGAGAGATTTCAATTTTTCACCTCGTTATTGCATAACCAACGATTTTATCTTTTAGTAATGAATTTTCATCATTAGCTAAAAAATTTGGATGTGAACAACCTAATATTTTGAAATACCTATTTAAAATGAAAAGAAAGATTTCAAGTTTTCACCTCTTTCTCGCCTAACCAAAGATTTTACCTTTTAATAATGAATTTTCATAATTAGCTAGAGAGTTTGGATGTGAACAACCTAACATAAAATTAATTTAGAAAACCTCATGCTTACATATGCTAAAAATAATAGAGAAAATGGTATTGAAATATGTTATTTAATGGTATCTTTTTTGTTTTTATGTTTTAAACTTAACTTTGTCGCTACTTTAACATGGGAGAAAAATATTTTCTTTGCAGGATTAAAGATTTTAATTATTAAGAAGATTTTAGAAAATTAGTGTAGAAAGTTTAGATGTTAATAATTTAAAATGAAAATAATATAGCCAAATATGTTGATATATGTTAAATATATTATCTAGATAAAGATGTTGAAAGGTGTTTTGCTCTTAATATATTGTAAACCTAACTTTGTAATACTTACTTTAACACATGGAGAAATATATTTGAACTTTGTAACTTTCTTTTCCAAGACCAAAGATTGTACAAATTAGTAATTAATTTTGATTTGTTATCTAAAAGGTTTTAATGATGAGGTATTTGTTTTCTTAAATAAGTATGTTTTAAACCTAACTTTGTAATAAATAATTTAACACAGGAAAAAGAGATTTGAACTTTGCATGCCTCCCTTACAAAGATCAAATACTTCCAATTAGCAACCATTTTTTCCATCATCTAGAAAGTTTGGATGTTAACAACCTAACATAAAAAAACCATAAATATGTTAACATATGTTAAAAATAATGTAAAGAAAAATATTGATGATGATGGTGAATGATGTTCATCTCTTACTTTATTCACATCACAAATTTTATAAATTTTGATAAGTATGCTTTAAACTTAACTTTGCATCTGACTCTTGCAAAACTAAAGCTTCTACCAACTTGAGATGATATTTGATTTATAATATATAGAGTTTAGACACGTTTACTACAAGACAAGTATATTTTCACTTTACTTTTGAAATACCCATTTTAAATGAAGAGAGAGATTTCAATTTTTCATTTCTTTCTTTCTTTTCCCACGATTTTCACTTCTTTCTTTTATAACCAAAGCTTTTACCTTTTAGTGATGAATTTTCATCATTAGATAGAGAGTTTGGATATTGACAACCAAACATAAAAATAATTTAGAGAACCTCACGTGTACCTATGCTAAAAATAATAGAGAAAATGGTATTGAAAGGTGATTTAATGGTTTTTTTTTATAATAATGCATTCCCTTGCAAGGATTCATAGTATACCTAATTAATATCAGGTTCAAGATCCGTGTAGAGTTGACAAGAGCACCAGGGAAGATATTCTACCTTTGTACAACATAATTGAAACCATTCACTGCCATGATAACCTCCACACATGAATACCTCAACATCCAAAAAGTGGGGCCACGACCAAGCCATTCCCATATCAAATCTTCAGGATGAGACTCTTCCATGTGGCCTAATCAATGCATATGCGTGTGCACAGAGAACTAGTGCATAGCTTTTATGTAGGTCAAGTGAAGGGAAAATAAATGAAGGCCCTCCAACATATCCAATTATGTAACATGACACAAGTTCTCTCGTACATGTCAAATCTCCAGGATGAGACTCTTCCATGTGGCCTGATGAATGCATATGCATGTGCACAGAGAACTAGTGCATAGTTTTTATGTAGGTCAAGTGAAGGGAAAATAAATGAAGGCCCTCCAACATATCCAATTATGTCCCTACACATATAACATGACACAATTTCTCTCGTACCTGTGCCACCAAACATCCCAATGACGATCACACTCTCCACGAGTCCACAATGGATCGGGACCCAAAATGAGAGTTGTGCCCTTAGGGAGGAGGGGAAATGGAATACATGCCATTTATCCATAAGGAACCCAGAGCTAGACCAATGGCCTTGTTGGCCAAGGCATCAACATCAACTTTAATTCCATGAAATACATAATAGAATTGTGTTGTCAAAGGCATAAGGAGGTCCTAAATGCATTCCAAAATTAGTCTAAGACTAGAATCTCCGGGCTTAGACTAGGATTTTAGTAGTCGAATGATCACCTGTGAATTCCCAATAATGGATAATCGTTGAACATGCATGTTGAGTGCTATTAGCAACCCTTGATACACCCTGTATGCCTCAGCCTTATTGTTTGACATCATCCCAATATTCCAACAGAAGTTGACTTTAATTTGTCCTTCGRGGCTCACAATAACACCACCTGCACGTGCCTCCCCAAGTAATTAATTTTAATTTTTAATTATCTGACATATAAATAATGAAGAAAAATATGTTGACATATGTTAAAAATATTGTAGAGATGTTAAAAGGTGTTCTAATGATGTCTTTTATGTTTTTTTCCATATCTATGTCTTTGCACTTTTCCCTTTCAAGACCAACGATAATACCAATTAGTGATGCATTTCCATTCATTATCTATAGATTTGGGATGTTGAGAATCTAGCATGAAAATGTTGTCAAGAAATATGTTCACATATGTTAAAAATGATGTAGAGAAATATGCTAAATGGTATTATAACAATGTTTTTTTTGGTTTATTTTACATAATTTTGTAATACCTACATTAATGTGGGGGAAATGGGATTTGATCTTTACACCTATCCATCGCAAGACAAATATTTTACTAATCATAAATGAATTTTGATTCATTACCTTGTAATGTTGTCAACAAAATCCTTGAAATCAATTGTTGGATTGAAAAGTGGTGCCAATAATACCACACTCTGTTTTTTGGGGTCAAAGTTATAACTTCTTTGAAACCATGGCCTTAACAACCAGTGTCGTTGACACCAACAAAATCCTTAAAATCAAACCCTAATCGAAAAGTGACACCAATAACAATATCCCATTTTTTTCAAGGTCAAAATTATAACTTTTTTTAAACCATAGCCTTGACAATTGATACCCCTAAAACCAAAATTTTAAAATAAACACCCAAATCGAAAAGGGATGCTACTAGTAACACCCTCTCCTTTTTGGGTAGACTTAAAATTGGAATATTTTTTAAACAATAACCTAAAAACCCAATGCTATTAAGAACAAAATTATTATAAATTAAATAAAATCCCAAAAAGGAAAAAACAGAGAAGAAAAAAAAACAAAATTAGAGGAAAATATATTTTTGATAATTAAAAATTGTTTTATTTTTAATTTCAATACCTTTAAGAATAAAAACTTTTTTTCCCAAAAAAAAAACAATACCCCGATGTCCCCGCCCCCATTGATGTTAAGCTATGGGAACAGAGGCCCCTCAACCCCCGTGTTCGTGTGGCCTATATTCCTCGTCACTCAGATAAGCGACAAACCTGTAGGTGATGGGGAGGGGCATCGGGGTGGGAGGTGTTGGGGGATTACGGGGAAGTGAGAGGTGGGGGGGGGGGAGAGGAAATTTCAGGAATCACCCTCCCCCCTCCATTCGATTTGAGAATTGATTTTAAGGTTTTTATCAACAAAAATATTGATTTTTGTCCCTGAGGTGTAGGATAGTTGGTGACAGAGTGTGTTGTTAAGGCGCTATGTGATGTTAAAGTCATAGGTTCGAAACTTGCGGGGACAAAAAATCCATCCATGTTAAGGGTTGGTGTGGCTCAGGCCGGATGCGATCCTCGGGTGATTTTGACGGCTTAGATGCCCCTGAGTCATGGTTTCTTAGCCATAGGTTAGTCCCACATGTCACAGGAAAACTAACAAACAAAAAATAACAACAATATTGATTGTTAACTTGGCCATGGTTTCAAAGAGGTTGTACTTTTGACCCCCCCCAAAAAAATAGTATGCTATTGTTAGTGCCACATTGTGATTTAGCAGTTGATTTTAAGGCTTTTGTTGGAAACATTATGAGGTTGTTAAGGCCATGGTTGCAAAAGGTAGTAATTTTAACCCCCCTAAAAAGGATGTTATCAATAGCACAACTTTTCAAAACATGGTTAAAAAAACAACTAAATGTGACCTTGTTGATGTCTAGATTTGTTAATATCAAAACAACAACCTCACAAGCATATAAATATCCCTCTATGTTTTTATAGAGGTGGTACTCCTCTATATTTTATTTAAAAATTAATACTGAATATCTTGTGATAATAATATGAAAATGGGAGGATACTAAACAGAAAACTCCAGATCTTTGTCACTCAATTAAAATGTAAAAATATTGTTGATTGAAAATAATATATATATACATCAAAGAATTCTTGATAAGTGGACCAGGAATCTTCATTCATAAAAACATAATATTTGCAGAAATATTATACAAAAAATAAATAACAATTACATAAAAGATAAAATAACTCTCACATCCATCATAGTATTCATGTAAGGTACCATATATATTATAATAGCCAGAAAAAGAAATATTGTCGAGAATAACAACGGAACAACACACTAGATGAAACCACAACACCAAAATAATACCTTTATTGATAGGAAACAATGTTCAATTGACTCTTCGAGGAGGCAACCTCCAACAAAGAAACACTCTATTACAACAATTCTCAACAAAAAACTTATCATACCCTCTACTCCTATTTATACTAAATCTATCTATCCAAAAGAACAATCTAGAGGAAGATCCTTCTAGAAGCGGAAGCTTCTATTAGGTATTCTTACATTTGACTTATTCTTACTTGTTGATAGGCCTTATTAATATTTTCCTTTATTACATTGAAATCCTACATGAGGGGTTAGGGAGGTTAGGTCTCTAACATGCCCCCCCCCCCGAAAACAAAACCTTGTCCTCAAGGCTTGAGATGAGGAAATTGTTGCAGAATGGTAGTTGGCTCCCAGGTGGCATCTATTGGAGTTGTATCTTTTCACTGGACTAACACTTCCTTGATGGTGTGTTGACAAAGATGACGCTCATGCTGGTTCAAAATTTCTTTTGGCTACAACCATATGGATCCCTCTTCATCCAACTCGGGAAGGCTAGTTTGAGTTTGGCACTTACTTCCAATCACCTTCTTTAAACAGGAGACATGAAAAAATGATGGATCTTAGAATGACTGGGCAAATCTAATTGATAGGCCACCTATCCCACGCGCTTGAGAACTATATAAGGAACATAAAATTTGGGCACCGGTTTCTGACAATGGTCAACCTTGAGTGAAGTTTGCTTATATAAGGTTGCAATCGAAGAAACACCTGGTCTCCTTCAAAAAATTAGCGTTTGGAGCGACCTTGATCCACTTGTTGCTTCATGCGATTCTGAGCCATGACCAAATTATCTTTGAGGGTATGGAGAATAGCCTCTCAAACTGTAATAATTTGGTCAACCTGCTGGACCTTCGAGACATCTAGCATGTATGATAGAACTGAAGGTGGATTTTTTCCATATACTGCTTCAAAAAGAGTCATGCGAGTAACTGTACGGTAAGAAGTGGTGTACCACCATTCAGCTAGTGGTAACCATTGATCCCACTGATTTTTCCTTTCAAATGTAAAACACCTCAAATACGTTTCCAAACACTTGTTGACAACTTCAGTTTGACCATCAATCTAGGGATGATAGGTTGTGCTGAGATGAAATTGGGTGCCCTGTAGAATGAACAGTTATTGCCAAAATTTGCTGGTGAAAGTGGGATCTCGATTAGAAACAATAGAATGAGGCATGCCATGAAGCTTGAAGACATGATCCATGAAAAGATGAGCCACAACGGGGGCGATAAATGGGTGTTGAAGAGAACATAAATGAGCACACATGGAAATACGATCAATGACCACCATGATGACTGACTTATTGCCTAATATAGGTAATCCAACAATAAAATCCATAGAGATATCCCTCCAAATAGTGGGTGGAATCAAAAGCGATTGTACTGTGACAGGAGCTTTGACTATTTTTCCCTTTTTGCGTTGACAAACATCATATTCTTCCACAAAAGTGTGAACGTCCTGTTTCATACCATCCCAGAAAAAACAATGTTTGAACCGGTCATAGGTTTTGGTAAACCCTGAGTTCCCAACTGTGGGTGTAGCATGAAGCTCACAAAGCACCGTGGATTTAAGTTGTGACTATTTAGTTAAATACAAACAACCTTTGTAGTGAAGCTCATCATTGTGCCAAGAGTACCCTGGGGAAATTGGAGAATTGGCTTGCAATTGTTGGATCAGATGTGAAATTTTGGGATCTTGTAGCCATTCCTGGCAAACATCTTGGAGCCAATATGGTACAATGAAGGAGAGGGAAAAAATAGACCCTTCATCTTCGTATTTTCTTGAAAGAGCGTCAACAACCACATTTTCTTTTCCTTTCTTATGAATGATCTCATAATCATATCCAAAGAGCTTTGTCACCCGTTTTTGTTGCTCCAAGGAGGAAGGGTGTTGCTCTAGAAAATACTTGAGGCTTTGATGATCTGTCTTAATTTGGAAGCATTTCCCCAATAGATAAGGGTGTTAGAGATCCACTGCATGCAGAATAGCCAACATTTCATTTTCATATATTGATTGGCCCAAATGTCGCTCTGACAATTATTTGTTGGTAAATGCCAAAGGCCATCCATCTTGCATAAGGACTACTCCAATTCCTGATCCAGATTATTTTCGGCACGAAATGAGAGCGGAGATATAATAAAGAAATGAACAGAGATATTGCAGATATTCAATAATATAACAGAAATGTATCAGAGATGCAACCATAAACACAGATATACAGTAATACACTATTTCTATTAATCAAAGAAATGTACAGAGACTGTAAAAATACAGAGTGAAAGACTCGCTAGAATGGTGGCAGCTTATCTCTGAGAAGAGACGTGATGACTACTCGCATTCGCAAGAAGATGGTTACAATGAGGCCCTGAAGGCCTTTTTACAATAAACGGGAATGCCAAAATTCCTAGACATCCAAAAACCTAACCCTAGGAGGTGAATCACCAAAAGTCATGTGGGCCTCGTTTGGGTAAGTTGGTGCATCAACTTCCCGGGGTCGTAACTTTTGCATACGATCTCCGTTTTAGGCGTATGATAGCTCGTTGGAAAGATCTATCCGAGGCCTACAATGCTCAAGACAAAATAGCATTGTAGATGATATTTTGAGAGAGAAAAATACCCAAGAAAACATCGTTTAGGGCCTCAAAATGCCCTGGAAGTTCAGGACCCGAAAAAACTGCTAAAAATAGTAAATTACCAAAATTGCCAGAAACATTTTTTGGGCCAGTTGGAAAAGGTGGGTGGCCACCAATATCCACCTGGATCAATCCTCCCTCCTTAGGAATAAATGGTCTCCATTGCGTTGAGTTCTCGGGGGAGAGGGGAAAGCGATTGTTGAATCTGAATCTTGGTGAGTTACTTGCCTTGTTGGAACCGTCGCGCTGCTTGGTTTGTTGAAGGTCGTCACGAACTTGTGGCTGGAAGGGTTGGACCTTTTTAACCAGTTTGGCTACATGAGATGACTGTGTGCAGAAGGAATCTTTGTGCTTTGCTGCAACCTTGTCGACCTGCTTCTGGTGGATAGAAGGTGCTTATGGCAAGGCTGTAGTGGTTGCAGTGTCCTTTTTTTCTCCTTTTGAACAAATAGTGGAGAAGATGAATTTTATAGTATGAGATACTACCTTGTGGCACTGTTTAGGTGGGGCAGTAGTTGGAACTACCTCTGGTATCCTGTAGAGATGACTCCCTAGAGTTATAATGACACTACAGGGTCGAGACTGATAGATAGCATGGCGTTTCCACATATATGGTTGGCCCAAGAGAACATCACAAACATCCAGTGGGACAACATCACATAATACCTCATCCTTGAAGGGTTGGATGTCGTATGACAATCGACACTGTTGGTTGACACAGAGATCTCGTCCTTGCCAAAGCCACCCGATGTTGTATGGCTGCAGGTGTGGTGTTGTCGACAATCCCAACTGTTTGACGACCTCTGCTGAGATGAGGTTCTTCTGGCTTCCACTATCAACAATAAAATGCAGCGGGGTCCCCTTCACCCACATCTGTGAATGAAAAAGGCGCTCCCCCTCTTCAGGATCTGTTGGTTCTTCTGGTTGAATTGTTGCGGTCGCAACAATAGCAGTGGGGTCTGCGTCAATGATCTATCCTTTACCAGTATTTTCAGAATCAGATTTTGAATCAGGGTTCGACTCCTTGTCTTTGATCTCGGCCACCAGTGATTGTTTTGAGCGACATTCATCGGTGTTGTGCCAAGGGATTTTGTGGAAATCACGCCATTTTCCGGTGTCCTTCTTTGTCTTCCTGTGACCCTTCTTTTCCTGTGTCTTGGACTGGTTT
>JASDQU011404353.1:52986-68449 GCA_032191745.1 Picea mariana
AAGGCCTTTTTACAATAAACAGGAATGCCAAAAGCCCTAGACATCCAAAAACCTAACCCTAGGAGATGAAGCGCCAAAAGTCATGTGGGCCCTGTTTGGGTAAGTTGGTGCATCAACTTCCCGGGGTCGTAACTTTTGCATACGATCTTCGTTTTAGGCGTATGATAGCTCATTGGAAAGATCTATCTGAGGCCTACAACACTTGATACAAAATAGCAACATGGATGGTATTTTGTGAGAGAAACATACCCAAAAAAACATCGTTTAGGGCCTCAAAATGGCCCCGGAAGTTCAGGACCCGAAAAAACTGCTAAAAATAGTAAATTACCAAAATTGCTAGAACCATGTTTTGGGCCAGTTGGAAAAGGTGGGTGGCCACTGATATCCACCTAGATCAGTTCCTCTCCTGGAAGCATCACATACCAGTACAAATGTCTTTGTGAAATCAGGAAGGGCCAGGACCAGAGTGGTGCAGATAGTCGCCTTCAAGGCTTGAAAGGCCTGATCAACTGCGGGAGTCCAAGTGAAATAATTATTTTTAAGGAGAGTAGTCAAAGGCGCCACAATATTTCCATAATTATTAACAAACTTTTGATAATATCATGTTAAACCCAGAAAACCACACAAGCTTTTGAGAGTCTTTGGGTGAGGCCAATCCTACATAGCTTCAATCTTCTTAGGATCCACCTTGACACCTGCCTTGCCAACAATATGACCCAAGTACTCGACTTCCAAGGCTCCAAAATCACATTTAGATTGTTTGAGGAAAAGTTGGTGCTGAGAGAGTATATGTAAAACTCGATCCACATGAGCAAGATGGGTTGTCCAAGTTTTACTATAGATGAGAATATCATCAAATAAAACTAGGAAAAAATGACGAAGAAAAGGACAGAAGACATGATTCATGAGACTTTGGGAAGTGGAGGGAGCATTACACAAGACAAAGGGCCTGAAAAAAAACTCATAGCGGCCCTCATGAGTTCGAAATGTAGTCTTAGGAATGTCTGCATATTTCATACGTATCTGGTGGTAGCCAGAACGAAGATCAAGTTTAGTAAAGAATTGGGCACCACTCAATTCATCCAAGAGATCATCAATGACAAGAATGGGAAGTTTGTCTTTGATGGTGATTTTGTTGAGGGAATGAAATTCATAATACATGCGCCAAGAGCCTTATTTCTTAAGTACCATGACCATAGGAGAAGGTTCGTATTAGGATGGATAACGCCGACGATGAGAAATTCTTGAACAATTTTCTCAATTTCATTTTTCTGGGCAAAGGAATGACGATAGGGACGAACATTGGGAGGAAGGTTGATGGGGACAAGGGAAATGGAATGATCATGAACACCATAGGAAGGAGGAAGTCCCTAGGGAGTGAAAAAAATATCTTGATGTTTGGAGAGGATAGATTAGAGGTCCGACAACATAGAGGGTGTCTCAATGGCATGAATGGAATGGAGTTGTGCAATAATGTTGGAATGACCTTTTTTTAGGAGCTTTTCTATGAAATGGGAACTGATGATATTAGGGGAACCTATTGTGATTCCTTGGAACTTATACTGGTTTCCCTCCTGGTTGAATTGCATGGTTAATTCCTTAAAATCCATGAGAATGGGACCCTAAGTCCTTAGCCATTTGACACCCAACACAATGTCACAACCACCCATGTCAATAGAAAAAATATGATATTTCATGTGGTACCGACCAATTTGGAGACACACATTTTCACAACACTCCCCACATTTCATAAACCTGCCATTAACAATCATGATTTGAAAATTATTGACTGCACAGATATAGCAATTACTTTCTTGGGCAATGCAACGATGAATAAAATTATGGGTGCTTCCAATGTCAACAAGGATGATGACCTTTCGTTGCTTAATGTAACCAATGAGCTTGAGGTTTTGGGGAGCAGAGAAGCCAGTGAAAGCATTCAAGGAAATGACCAGTTCAACATTGGGAGGGTTGGAAGTTGGAGTCATGTATGTGGGTTCATGTGACTCAACGACATGGGGAGCCTCGACATCTTCTTCAGAAACATCCTCGAAGATGGCCATAAAAATATTTTGTTCCTTACACTTGTGCCCAGGAAAATATTTGTCATCACAATTAAAATAAAGGCCCTTGAGTCATCGTTCATCCATTTCTTCCTTGATCAATTTCTGGATCTTTAGTGGAGTGGAAGGAGGAGTGGGAGTGACTGGTTTAGGGCGAGGAATAACAGAGGGTTTTCTGGTTTGAGAAGATACAACCTGTTGTGCTTCCTTAGCTATTTTAGTATCTTCCACCCAAATTTGAGGCCAAGCTGTGATTACATGGGCACATATCTCATCCTTGAGGCCACTGATAAAACATTCTCTAAAAAAAACATCAGACATGCCCTCTATGTGAAAATCCAATTTCTCAAAAGAAGCTATAATTTATTCCATTGTGCAAGATTGTTTCAACTTTTTCAAATGACCTAAATGGTGGGTATCGGTGTTGAAGGGTTCATAAAGTTCTACAACAAATTGTGTCCAATCCACATACCCTTGGCGGACATTTTTTCGTTATTGCCACCATTTCCAACGTTCTGGATCTAGATGGAGAACACCATACCTTATTTTTTCCATCTCATCAGTAATTTAGTACAAAGAGAAATAGTGTTCCATTTGAGTGACCCAACCTTTGGGATCTAAGCCATCAAATTTGTTCAACTCCACGCGAGGGGGATGCAAGTCCCGTTGAAAGTGGTGGGTAGGAAAAGAGGTGGACTGGGAGAATCCAGGATCATCAGGGTTATAAGGTGTGGAAGAAGAGAAAGGATCTGGAGTGGGATTAAACAAGGCAGTCAAAGTGTTCACTGCATCCTGGAATTACTGACAGGTGGCGGTCAATTTAGTGATTGTTTTGGGAAGTGATTCGAGAAGAGTAGTCCGGGACTTGAGGTTACCAATACTGGAAGTAAGTGAATAAATATCAATATGGGTTTGGTCATGATCTTTGGCCAAGGTGGTGAGACATTGTCCCCAATATTGGTTGCGAGTGTGGGCCATGGGGATGGGGCATGGGAAAAGTGGGACCACACAGAAAGGGATTTTTGGTGACTGGTACCACTATGATCAGTGCACAAAGATGAATTCAATGGGATATATTCTAAATAGGGGTGTCGGGAAGAGGTCGGGTCCACGGAAAAAAAATTACTGAAAAATTATAGGCATGACTGCGATCATGGAGAAGAGAGGAATCCAATGGGATAGGTCTCAAATAATGGTGCCATTGGGATTCAAACCTCTTTTTTTTTAAATCCCGCATAGTTATACTCCGATATGAATAATACTACAGTGATGAAATGGCCAAATGTTTAGCAGGAAAAAATGTGTAGGAATTTCACAACCAGAATGCAGGAGGCACAGTTGCACGGCAATAGATCTTGTATGTTCTATTTATGTTTCTATCCAATAGGTTAGGGTATTCATGGTTTCTACAGACAAGGGTTTTCCCTGTGCTATAGTGATCCGGATTATTTTCGGCATGAAATGAGATCGGAGATATAATAAAGAAATGCTTAGAGATATCGCAGATATTCAATAATATAACAAAAATATATCAGAGATTCAACCATAAACACAGAGATATAGTAATACACGATTTCTATTAATGAAATAAATGTACAGAGACTGTAAAAATATAGAGTGAAAGACTCACTAGAATGGTGGCAGCTTATCTCTGAGAAGAGATGTGACGGCTACTTGCATTCACAAGAAGATGATTACAATGAGGATCTGAAGGCCTTTTTATAATAAGCAGGAATGACAAAAACCCTAGACATCCAAAAACCTAACCCTAGGAGATGAAGCGTCAAAATTCATGTGGGCCTTGTTTGGGTAAGTGAGTACATCAACTTCCCGGGGTCGTAACTTTTGCATACGATCTCTATTTTAGGCGTGTGATAGCTTGTTGGAAAGGTATTGTCGAGAAGATTCATTTTGGGGGCTCAGTATGCCTTTATCTATAATTGAGAACCTTGATCTCAAAAAACCTTCATTTGGGCCCTCAAAATGGCCCCAAAAGTTAAAACCTGTTAAAAATAGTAAATTGCCAAAATTGCCAGAAAATTGTTTTGAGCATGTATTTTTCACATATCTGTGGGATCCTTTGATGCAAAGTGTGAACATCTGTGAATTCCTAGTTTACAACCCGTGAACGCCATCAAAAGTTGGAAAAAAAAAATTTGAGTTTTCGCGTGGGTTTTTCGGTTGGGATCGTTTCCCAACATCCCCATGCCCATACAAAATGGATTCCAACTCCCCAAATCTCTTGGGGAATATATAAAGCACCATTGATGGCTAAGGAGAGGTCAAGTACCTTGGTGCAAGATTATGCTGCTAGTTTCTAGCAAGCCTCCCTTTCTTATAATCCTATGAGCAACACCCCTTTTGAT
This sequence comes from Picea mariana, assembly GCA_032191745.1. Classification (NCBI taxonomy): domain Eukaryota; kingdom Viridiplantae; phylum Streptophyta; class Pinopsida; order Pinales; family Pinaceae; genus Picea; species Picea mariana. The sequence continues at coordinate 57,416 of JASDQU011404353.1, forward strand.
CTCGAAGCTCTTTTTCCAACATCTCTTTCCTATCTATATGGCTATAGGGTGTTTCCTTATCCCTACTTGGGCCATTCAAGGAAGTGCATAGTGGTTGAGTTGATTCTTGATGGATTCTTGGAGGAACCCAGATAGTTGGCTTCGAGACGGTGCCAAAGGTAAGATAAGGTTTTAACTTACCTTTCTGATTTGGTGTTAATAGAAGATTTTGTTTTCCCTCCTATCATGTGATAATTGTATGTTTTTGCTTATTAAGTTTACTTTGAATATGATATATGGCATGTATACTCTTTGATCATTTAACTACCTTCATAGCAACTCTTATATTATTTCCATTTTGCAGGTTGTTTCTAGCAAAGGATCAGGAGCTCGCTGCGAGAAACAAATGGGATCGACATCAAACGAGAGACTTAAGGTGCACCCTTTATCCTTCTCTCTTCCCTAACTTCTCGTTGTAAAGTAGTTCTTCTTTCATGTTTTTGTGCTTGTCTTGAAGGGAAGATTTCTATATTCTATATACAGTCTTGATCTGTTGTGATTTTGACCCAAAATCACGGGGGGGAAATATTGTCAACAAAATTGGTCACCATACTGGTGACTCTCCTAGTTTCAGTCAGTCTCTTAGGGTCTCTTGCTTACTTTCCTTCTCATTTCTTATGTAGTTTCAAAGTTTTTTTACAGAGATTTTAGCCTCTCAATAGTTGTTACCAAGTCCTGAATCCATCTTTCTTGGAGTGGCTTTTTATTTTTCTGAACTTTCCTATCCATCCGCGTGTTGTTGTTCTACAACTCACATACATTTGTGAGTTTCTCTTCACAACCTGCATATATCCGTGAGTTTCACTGCACCGAGTCACGGACCAGTGTTAAAGTGGAGTTTTTTTTTTAAATAATTTTTTATTTCTGGGTTTAGTGCTTTGTTTGGTCAGTTATCTGGGTTTTCCCGAGTCCCTTTGTAGCTTTGCTCTGTTGAAATATAAAATTTATCATACATGAAAAGAAAAATACCTTACTCTTGATTTCCCAACATTCTTGGCTTATTTTTAACTTGCATTTTTAAGTAAAATTATTTTATTTTGAAAACAAATTCCCCCTCATGGTTGGGGTGGGGTCATGAATTGTGTATTCTGCAGTTTCTTTTAACAAATTTTGTTAGTTTTTCTTTGATAGAAAGAAAAAAAAAAACTTAGTTTTCTGCTAGTTAGGTCTCTTTCATTTTTTTCATTCTTTGCATTGTTATTTGAAAAAGAAAAAGATGTTAGCACATGTTTTTGTTTTCGTCTCATCTGGAAAGCATTTCAAAAGAAAACTAAGAATTAAAATCCTTTTGTTTTCCTCTTTTTCATTTTGCATTAAAAAAGAAAAAAATTGCATTTTAAGGTTTCAAGGATTGTTCATGCATTTTCTCTTTGAAACTCTTTTTCATTTGAAGGATTAGTGTAAAGTTTTCTTTGCCACTGTTCTTATAAGTTTCATTTTTTCAGGAGTGTCATGCACCTCCATACCCCTTTCTATAGTGGGAAAACCCCCATATGGACTACAGTAGGGTTCAACATGTAGGTAGAGCTAACTATCTAAAGTTTCCTACTTTTTAACAACTACCCCAAATACACCCCACATTCATGCATAAAACACAAGGTAAAAATATACGGTAACTCTACCTTAAACTCAACGTCTAGTGTCGATCCTTTTGTGTTTGGTTGTTCTTCGACTACAAGCCTCCTCCCAAGGCTGACCTGCATTCACAAACAGTCAAACAAATAACTACGAACATGCATCTTATTTATGAATTTGTGGGTTAGATGTCATAATCAAATATAAATCAAACATAAAGATTGAACACATCATATTCGGGACAGAAAAAGTATTCCTTTTTATTAATCTCACAAAGTTACTTACAATGATATTGGTGGCTGCTCCTCGAACCTGGTCCGAGCTCCTCTTCACCAAGCTCCAACTACACTTCCACATATCTTTCTCCTCTTCATCTCTCTCTAGGGAATGGATTAGGCTTGCAATGGAGGAAAAAGGAAAGAATAGGGAATTATGGCTCAAAACTCACAATGTCGCTACAAATTCTTGGGGCAATGGGGGAAAGTGAAATGGGAAGAGTTTCATTTTTCTTATGCTTAGCTTTGGAATGAGACCCCAACACCTCCTTTATATGACAAAAGGATGGTTATTCGGTTGGGTGACGGGCTATAAGCGGTGGGACAGTTTGAAAACTACCCAATAGCCCATAATCTCAACGAATTCCTTGCAACTTTTTAATTTTTACAACTTTTGCAAGTATGCGCGGGATGTAGTGGTGCAACTAACATATGTACGCGGGAAGTAATGGTGAAACTAGTGTACATACGTGGGGAGTAATGGTGCAGGGCATGTACATCTTCAAAAATAATGTTTTTAAAAAGAGTTGCTCAGTGATGGCTTGGAAAAAATAGTAAGTGAGATGGCATGATGTCAGGTATGCATGATGGTACAATTTAGGGTTATAACAAATTCCCCCTAATGTGTGAGGTCAAAAGAGCATATGATGGCCGAAATAAATTACAAATCTTCACCAACGTACGAAGCAAGTGAGCCCGGGACCAGAGTTCGGGAGGTACCATATGCAAGAAATAATAATTGTCTCACTGAGGCGGGCATACCCATGCTCAGGATGAAAAAAATCATGGATTCCAATCAAATACACTACATATCCATGTCATATAACTATATAAAGTGTATCCGCAAGAAATACACAGCGGATCTACATCTGAAAATCAAAGATATACATGTATAGTATCCATCTTCAAGAAGCCAATGACGCCTGATGGCTGGCGATGAGGCCTTCAGAGCTCAAGAAACAACTTAAGATCTTCAAAACTTGGGTAGGAGTGTAATATGAGTGTACGACTTCACTACCCAGAGGTCTTTGACGACTCATCGGGAACAGACAAGAGGATCTCAATGATCAGGCAGAGAACTTCAGTGATTTCAAGCAAGGACTTGATTGGACTTTTGGAGTGGTCGGGCATGAGGGAAAGAGACAAACTGCAGAGAGGCTGACTCAATTTGGGTAAAACTTCCCTTGGACAATAACACAATAGATGATTAGACTCAGGCAACATGACTTTGACATAAGTTCACGATGCAGGAGGCAATGCAAACTCTCCATGTGTTTGGAAGAATAACCAAACAGAGGAGGACACAGCTCTATGTAACGAGAACAACTTCCTAAGGTCATATTAAATCCCAAAGATTGACGAACAAACAGAAAGATGTGCTTTGTCCAAGGGAGACTCATTATGCTGCCATAAAAAGAAAATACTTTTCCCGTCCTCTTTTTGGGGTATATTTTTTTTTTTTTTCTTTTTCAATAATTTTGGAAAGCTTGAAAAAGAATAAAAGAATTCTATGTTACAAAGGAGAACGAGTGTCACAATCATACTAGTTCCAAGCACAAGGAACACACTAATGCTCAGAGCAAGGAGACATGTGCAAGGAAAGGACACTCGGGAAAATTCCTCCATGGGTCAAGGTGTCAAGACACAAAGGCAAAGTGCTACAAGGCTTGCATATAAGGCATGCTTCAAAGATTCAGTTGAGAGCAACATGGATTTGACATTAGGCCAAAGACGCAGAGATGCAAATGTGATTAATAGGACACAATGATAACGCCCTTCAATGTAATTTTAACGAGCCCAGAGAAGGTAAGCTCGGTGGTTTTTCATTTTTAGAAAGTCTGAAAAAGCGCAAAAGAATACTCCACTGGTGTTGGCATAGGGGTATACCCAGGGTTCAATTCTACAACAACGCACCAAAAAAACCCTAACTACCGACCCTTTCGGAAACACTTGCGAAGTAGATGAAGTCTCACCCGAGGTAGAGGTAGGGGTGGTTGCAGGACTCCAGTGTTTGCAACCTTAGCTGGGACACAGATCTGTGATTACAACACCTTAACAAAGAACTTAGAAATTACAGTTCATTAATATTCAGCCTTATCTTACAGCACAACTAAAACCCAACAACAGATCAATGCAGTAATTACACAGATCAAATAGATTCAAGTACTAAGCATACCAACATAGATTAGATCTAGCATTTACTCACATTATTCGGCACTAATCTACCATATTAGATTCCTCTAAGCATACATCATTACACTAAGCATTCAATCACATAGACAAGAGAACAACCATAAAGCAGATAACAATCACAACACAAGATATACGTGGTTCACCGCCACCCTGGGGCTACGTCCACCAACTCTTCTTCTTTATTTCTTTCTGTCAATATTCTACATGCACAGATCCATGATATCTTACTCCGCATAAGACAGTAGATCTGCGCACCTCGCTAGATCCTCCTTCTTTGAAGTACATCACAAAGCCTTCCACAGTCTCTTACAATCACTTGCACTTAGCTATTAACACTTAGCACTTAGCATCACATACTTGTCCCTCCTTTGATCACATAGATTGAAATCTAACACTTAGCACATTGTGTCCTCTTCTTACATCACCTAGCTATCTATTTATACATTACAAAGTGGGCTTAAACATGGGTAAACCCATGGGCCGACATCCCCATTCCCGTTACATAATCCCAAAACCCAAAAATCCCTAAAAAGGGGTCGAGATCCGGTGATCTCTGCTTTGACTTGCGCTCTATCTTCGACAGCCTGTCAAAGTCCCAAAAGTATGTCAAACATGAACAAGGATCCTCAAAACTTGGATAAGGGAAAATAGGCCCCCAACACTCACCTGTGACTTGTCTCGAGTCACTCTAGTCTGGTTAGTTGTGCTTCAAAAGCCTCGAGCTTGGCTCGAGTTGCTTCAACCTATTGCTGCTCCAGGGTCTCTTGCTCAATGAACTCTTGGATGACTGCTTCGATGACATGTCCTTCTAAACGTTGTTCGACTACAGTGACTACTTGTTCCAACTCTATTCCTCGGCCTTCAATCTCCTCAAATAGTTGGCAAGCTTCATCCTGGACTGGTTGGAGCCTTTAGGTCACTTCCATGACTTTTCTCTGAATGGTGTGGACCTACTGTTGAGCAGTACATTGTTCTTGGGATCACTTCATCCTTTCAACTGCTGACAAGAGCTTCAACTGTGCCTGTACTATTGTTGCTTTCTACTTTGCCTCTTGAAGTTGTGACTCCAGTACCTTTAGCTCAGTATCTTCAGTGAGTCACTCATAATTCTGTGCATTGTGAGCACTTAGTTGTTTGTATTCTAGAGCGAATGCTCTAATCCTCTCGACTGCACTTCGGGCATTGGCTTCTCGTTGATCTCGCACATCTTGCGGGGTACTTGGCACTATTCGTATCTCGAGGTCTGTGATTCTCTATTGAAGCTATTGGATAGCTTCCGCAACATGCTCTACTTGATCTTCCATTGGGCCTCTTTTTTCTCTAAGCCTGTCACGGAGAAAAGTTCTATGATGACTACTTCTTTTACTCCCACCTGCTCTACGAGCAACTTCTCTTTCTCTTGTTGGATCTGTGCTTTCTCTTCTTCAAACTTAGTTTGGAGGGAAGCCTTCTCTTGTTGCGCAAATTGACGTTTCTCTATGACTACTTTTTGTACTTGCTTTAGGGCCTTTGTGGCCTGCTCGGCTTCTTCTTATGCGCGATGAAGATGAGCTTCAGCCACATCAGCTAGTCTGCGGAGTTGGGAAGGCTCATCTCCCAACTTAGGTGTTTCTAAAGGTGGGGGCACAGTGGAAACTACGCAGTTGGATTGAAGGGCCTGTTGTACCCCTCTAATTTCAATATCAATTCTATCATACATCTTCTCCTACTTGGCTTCATGTTTCTGAAATATGTCTTGTGAGGCATTTGCTACAACTGCGATGATAAAGTCGAAGTCATCTACAGTGAGAACGGTCTGCATCTTAGTCAAGGTGGCTCTAGATTTCTTTCGGGAAGTGGGTTTTGTGGGATAAACCTTCCTTTTCTTCAAGGCATCAGCCTCATCAGCGGGGTCCCTAGGCAGTGTTACTTCACCTTGCTTCTGCTAGTCTTCTTTGCCCTTTGTCTCTTATACTTCATCATCACCCCCTCATTTAGGTGATACTGAAGCAGTTCCTTCCGATGCGCCGCTTAGGTTTTGGACCTCTTCGGTCTTCTTCCTTATGTTGGGTCCAGGGAAATCCTTTGCTTCATGAGTGGTCTTAGGACTATCGATTAGTTCAAGGTATGACATTTTTGTGGGGTCTACGGGGATCAGGAGTTCTACAGACCAGTCCTTGGTGGTCTCTTCAAGGTCCTCCTCTATGAGCTTGTAGTACGATTGAATTTATTCTTTGTGCTCATATGCGCACGCGGTGATATAAGTGAAGTGTTGATCTATGCGAAACTTCATGAGGGGTTAGAACCGATGCAGGGTGTTCGGTGTCATGCGAAGGACAACTTTGATAGCCATTTTCAGTTGGAGATAATAGGTATGAAAGGTCGCGTTCGACTGCCACTGTTTTCCCATATCGTTCGAGTACCAAAGTGTGGTGAACTTCGCAGCGAGCAGCTCAAATGGATCAATGTCTGAGAAGGTTGCACCTTCTGGCATTTCCCAAGTGGTAAATGTGATGAGGATCGGGAGCCAGCTAAATTGGAACTCATAGCCCTAATCTTGAGCTTTGCGACATTCTAATTCCAGTTGGTTGCCAAGTACTTCTCCCAGTTCATTTGGAGTCCTACACATTTCTCAGCTAGGTCAACAACGAATCTTGTGACTTGTGTAGGTCGGTTCTTCCTTACTAGATTCCCTGCAATCAGCTGGTAGGCTAGGCGCACTGCTCCATTCTAGATGGAAGCAGATCTCTCCAACGGATAAGAAGTTTTCCATCAATTCAGTTCTATCCATTGCAACACGGTCCCAACAGTCTAATGGCGAGATTTATTGTCATAACTATTGTTCTAAATGTTCTGGAACGTCGGTCCAATGGTTATAATGCTTCCAACGGTCATATCGCTTCTCCATGGAGAATTTCCATGGGGCATTGTTCTGGTATCCCGACGAAGTTCCGATTTTTTAAATCTTCCTTCCGCGAAGTTCCCTCTAGGCCCTTCTATAAATTTTCGACTTTTTCTCTCTTCTTACTGAGTTTTCTAGCCTTCTTCCCGGTGATCTTCGTTTCAGTATTCCCTTTTCCATTCTGATTCTTGTCTTCTTTTGGCATAGCAGCTTTGCGTTGTTGAGATTCTTTCATAGGACTAGAGAGTAATATTGTTTCTCTATCTAGGGTAGGTTCTCTACTTGTCTGTGAGTCTTCTTGTGTTATTTCAACTTCGTGATCCAAGTTTCTGGTTCTAAGTAGCTTCAATCTATTCTCCTGTTCTGCAATAAAGTGTGTTATCGTCCTAGTCATGAAATCTTTTAATTCCTACTTTTTCTGTTCTAGGGCCTCCTCTTCTTTTCTTCTAGTGTGATCTTTCTCGATCCAGGTTTTTCCTAATAACATAGTAAATGGAGCATTGTTCTCAATGAATCTAACAACCTCAAAATCTTCTTCTTTCAAAGATCCATGGGCACTCATAGATACCTGGGTGAGTCTTCCACATAGGGTTATCAACTTTCCCCTGAATAATCTTATTCCTCCCAATGAAGGAGTCATATCAAGATTTCCTAAAGCTTCCCAAGTTCTTTCTGTCATGATATTCACATGTGTTTCCTCATCCAGAACACAGTCTATGTCGAAGTCTCTTATTCTTGCTTTTATGTATTCTTTTTCTTTGAAGATCTTTGGTAAGTTGATATCTTTGTGATCATTTAAGGTTTCTTTCATTTGTAGTAGTACAATATCTAATTCTATCTGGGGTTCTTCCATGGTCTCAGTTTCATGACCTTCCTCAAGGTTTTCTTGTCTCATATTCATTCTGTTAATCTTAGCAATCATTCTAGGTCAATCTAAAACTTCATGGTCCATAGCTTTACAACAAAGACAACTAGGTATTCTTCTAGGGCATTCCCTAGCAAGATGTCCCGGTCTTCTGCAATTGTAACAAAGGGTTAATCCTCTTTTTTTCTTAAATGATCCCCAACCTTTCATGTACTGCGCACTAGGATCATAGTATCTAACGTGCATAAAATTCTTTCTAGGATCTTGCATCCATTTGTTAGTCCAAACATTCTTTCTATGCATAGGAATAACATATCTTTCATTATTTCTATCAGATCTACTCATATCAAACTTTCTCTCTTCTAGTTGTGCTCTATTTTTTAGACTAGGATAACATTTATCAAACATACCTAGATCCATACTCTTGAAACAAAAATTTCCACTAATCTTACTTCTAGCAGAGCACAAAGCTTCCAGATCTAAAACTTTTCACTATTATTACCTTTATCAGAGCACAAAGCTTTGAGATCTTACCTCTTTTCTTCGGATCTGACTTCTCTTCTTAGCACAAAGCTTTACAGGTCAAGTAGAATATTGCGCACTAAGGAAACAAATCTACGCACAAATCTTTCTTTCTTTCCTTCGGTTCCCAGCAATCATAGTTTTAGGTCGGATATTGCGCACTTCAGCAGCAGATCTACACATAGGGCATTTCTCTCTTTCTTTACCTCAGTTCCCAACAATCACAGTTTCAGGTCCTGGCAACGAAACCATTTGTTGGCACAGGGTCAGACCCAGGGTTCAATGCTACAACAACACACCAAAAAAACCCTAACTACCGGCCCTTTCGGCAACACCTGCGAAGCAGATAAAGTCTCACCCAAGGTAGAGGCAGGGGTGGTTACAGAACTCCAGTGTCTACAACCTTAGCTGGGACATAGATATGTGATTACAACACCTTAAAAAATCACTTAGCAATTACAGTTCATTAATATTCAGCCTTAGCTTACAGCGCAGCTAAACCCTAACAACAGATCAACGCAGTATTTACACAAATCAAATAGATTCAACTACTAAGCATACCAACATAGATCAGATCTAGCATTTACTCACATTATTCAACACTAAGCTACCATATTATATTCCTCTAAGCATACATCAGTACACTAAGCATTCAATCACATAGACAAGAGAACAACCATAAAGCACATAGCAATCACAACGTAGGATATACGTGGTTCACCCCCACCCTAGGGCTACGTCCACCAACTCTTCTTCTTTATTTATTTCTGTCAATATTCTACATGCACAAAGCCATGATATCTTACTCCGCAGAGGACAGGATATCTGTGAACCTCGCTAGATCCTCCTTCCCTGAAGTACAACACAAAGCCTTCCTTGGTATCTTACAATCACTTGCGCTTAGCTATTAACACTTAGCACTTAGCATCACATACTTATCCCTCCTTCGATCACATAGATCGAACTCTAGCACTTATCACGTTGTGTCCTCTTCTTACATCACCTAGCTATCTATTTATACATTACAAAGTGGGCCTAAACATGGGTAAACCCTTGGGCTGACATCCCCATTCCCGTTACATAATCCCAAAACCCAAAAAGCCCAAAAAGGGGGTCGAGATCTCGCGATCTCTGCTTCGACTTGTGCTCTGTCTTCGACAGCCTGTCTAAGTCCCAAAATTAGGTCAAACGTGACCAAGGATCATCAAAACTTGGTCAAGAGCCAACAACTGGGGTACCTTTTTCAAAGGTAGTCTAGTCAGTTCGAAAAAAGGGTAAACTAGCACCGAAAAGACGTATATTCAAAACCATTTTAACGAGTGTGACAAAGACAAGATCACTTGGCAATCTTTTCAATTTTAAGGAGTCTGAAAAGAGATTAACTATGGACTCGTTTCCTTTTTCTAGATTTAGTCTCCTTAGCCCGAAAAAGTGAAATTTGTTGAGGAGAACTCTTCCAGCGAGACGAATCTCCCGAGGTGTACCTTTTTCCTCCTTAATCTGCAAGCCGGAAAAAGGGGTAAACTCATGCCAGTAGATATTTTTTTGAATCAATTAATGAGTGTGAAAGAACAAGATCACTCAGTGATCTTTTCAATTTTAAGGAGTCTGAAAAGAGCTTAACTATGGACTCTGTAGGGGATTTTCTTCTGGACCAATTTAACGAGTGTGAAGGAACAAGGTCACTCGACGATCTTTTCATTTTAAGGAATTTGAAAATATCTTAACTATGGACTCTGTGGGGGTTCCTTCTTCGTAAATTTAGTCCCTCAAGCCCAAAAAAGGGTTAAACTTATACCTGAGAATACTATTCTAGCGAACTGACGTTCCTAGAGCATACCTTTGTTCATAAAATTGATCATCCAGACCAAAAAAGGGGTAAACTACCATCAGAGAGACATGCCTTCAAATTTTAGTTTGGCGAGCGTGAAGGACAACAAGATCGCTTGACAATATTTTCATGTTTAAAGAGTCTGAAAAGGGATTAAAAGAAGACTCGTTTTCTGGGAGTCCTGAGGGTGAGGTCAAGAGTGAAAACATATCAGACGTATGAAGCTCAATCTCGTAAACAAGACAATACTAACAAGGAATCTCAAGCCTAAAGTCATTAATGACAACATGGACACCAAAAATGCAACCAGGATCTACCTAGGGCATCCATGTAGAGGTAGAATCTACCACCAAATTACGACACTTCTAAAGCAGCAATGATGGTTCTGTGTCGCAATTCGATGGGATCGACCCTATGGCAAAGAGGAAAAGACAATGTGATGCAAAAAGTGGAGGTGGAATCCTAACTTAAATGCACAAAGTTGGAAAAATGAATTTTTACCAAAGGACCTTTAAAAGTGACCCATCTCCCAAAATGTTTTCCAAACCAAAAGTGAAGTGTATCATAACATCCATTGAGAAACTCAAGAACCACGTTAAATAATTTTAAAGCTAGAAAAAACGACAAAAGGGTCCAAAAAATGACAAAAAGGGCCAAAAAAGTCTATAAACAGAAGCTGGCAGCTCATTATGACCATTGTAAATTGAGAATTGACCAAAAATCCAAAAACACCCCTTTTCTAAAAGAGTTTATTCCTGGAGATTCAGAGGACAAAACGAACTTCCGCTCGGACCAAGTAAGTACAAATCAGCCCCTCTTGCATTTCAATACTTCCATTTTTCATTTATTTTGG
>JASDQU011404355.1:0-10450 GCA_032191745.1 Picea mariana
GCCTTTAAACCTGCCACCCTTGAGGCCATTTAATAAGGTGAAGTTTATTTAAAGGTTATCAATAATTTCTTTGCAACAAGATTGTGCTAAAAAATGCCATTTTTTTGGAAAATACATTTTATATTAACAAGATAATATTTACAAGAAAGCTGAAATAAAAGCGTAAGAGTATATAAATAGTGAAGTCATATATCCTCTTCCTTAGAGCTACTAAAACTCCAATAAAATTAGAGTAAGCTAATGTATCTAACTCTTTGGCATCCTGTTAACCCTTGGATTTTCTCCCTGTAAAATCCTAAGGGTTAATAGTCAACATAGTCTATTTTGGCCGACATTCAGAGATTTACCCAGATTGAGCATTAGTGTGAGCTAGGTGTTGGTTCCCATTAGAGACAGGTACTTGACTGGTGTTGTGGTGTTTTTTTCTTTAGAGACAAAGCTAGCACAGTTTGCCATGGATTTGAGAGAGATTGATATTTTTAGCAGGTGTCGTACTTTTTAGGAGACAGTGACCAAAGACTCGCATGTCAGTTATGAGCTTACAATATTGGTCCTTGCATGATTCTAAGCTCGATGACACTTTTTTCGAGTGACATGCATGCACTTCCTATTTTTAGCAGACTGAGTTTCAGGGTTCAGATGATGATTCTGAGCATATATGTTGGTTCCTTACAGAAAATCGAATTCGATGAACCTATTTCGAGCGACATGCAAGGAATTACTATTTTTAGCAGGTGGAGTTCTAGGCCTTGCATGTTGATTCTGATTGCATATTTGGAATCCTCACGAAGAATCAAATCCGACGAGTATGATATCATTGACATGCGACCAGTTTCTATTTTTAGCAGTGTTTATTTTTAGACATACTATATTTGGCAGTGGTCTCATAATGGTCTCAGACATATTTGACGGTTTTATATTTTTAGGGTTGGATTGCTATTTTTGGCATGTCAATATTTAACAGGGTGACAAGTGGCAGGTTCATATTCCGACATGTGGTAGTTTCATAGGGTGACACATGGTCAATTTGGGCGCATTGCTTGAGGACATGTGACACGTGCGTTAAAGACGAGTTAGTACACATGATAAATTTACGTGTTTGAGTTGACCAAAGATAAATTTTCCCTTTCATACACATGCTCCCTATTCCTTACACATATTACCTAAGTCTCATTTAATGCACCTCCTTTTCCCTTTTTTTCTATAATTAATGCACCTCCCTTTTCTCTATTTTCTAGCATTAAGGCGCCTCCCTATTCCCTATTTCCTAGCACATTGTCTTAAATGAGCCTCCATTTTTCCCGTTTTCTTGCTGTCCCTAATTTCTAGCACATTGTCTTAAATGACCCTCCATTTTTCCTATTTTCCAACTCTCCTTAATGTCTAGCACATTGTCTTAAATGAGCCTCCATTTTCCCTATTAATTAGCATCCTTCTGTTCCATATTTCCTAGCATTAATGCACCTCCCTTTTCCGCTATTTTCTAGTGCAATAATTCTTTTTCCTATTTTTTCCTAATTCCTAGCACATTACTCCCATTCCTTAACCTAATTCTCTATTGATCCCTCCATTATTCCTCCCATCATACATAGTTAATCTCCTTCTCCCTATTTTCACTACATCTTAACTCCTCCATTCATCCACAGGTGCACATGAATCTTATCCTTTTCCACGTATTCATATTCCTCTCCATGCGCATGCATCTTATCATGCGCCCCCCTTTCTTAGCACATGCATCTTATCATGTGCCCCCCTTTCTTAGCACATGCATCATTCTCCTTTCTTCTCATGTGCCTTAAATTAACTTCCACACATGCATTAATCCTTCCATTATACCATGCGTCATCTTTTGTTACTCGTGCACCTTACTTCTATTCTCTTATTCCCATGCATGCACCTTCCTTTATTATCTCATGAGTTTTTAGCATGCATTCTCTTATTTTTTAGCCCATGCGCTTGGCTTTATTCTCGATTTTGGTCACACATATGCACCTCATGGATCTGTATATTGGAGAGGTCTCCTCAGTGTCCAGCTCGAATTTTTGCAGCAACAACATACATACTCTCTCTCTCTCTCATTCTTCTTCTCTAGCTCCTTACTTTTGGTTCCTTGTGCGAAGATAACCATTGTACCGGTTCTTGTGCTTTTCTTCTGTGGTGCAATCAACGCTTTGGCAAGCCATTAATAAAGAAGTGTTGTGCTTGTATTGAGCTTTCATTTCTTGTCGGTATTGCGATCTTACTTTGTGCATTGATTAGTAGTTTTTAGCTGCATATTGTGTTTAATTTCAATCTTTTAAGTGTGCTTTCTTTTCCTCTTTCTATTCATCTTTCTCACGCTAACACTGTAGGGATCCTTCCAAGTGATTTTTACTATCAATTTCCTAATGTCTTGGGTGGTTTTACATGTTGTCCAAGACAAATTTGGTCGATGTATTTTGTGTTTAATTGCAAAATATCAAACTTCAAATCAACAATGAGGTACTCAGGGACCCCGCCCTGAGGTTGGCACGAACCGACCCAAACGAAGAGGAGGTTTTCTAGTGACACTTATGCCATTCTCTCCTTGAATTAACATCTTTTTCATTGTTGATTTTACATTATATCAGATCTAATTGGAGGGTGAAAAAGTGTGCTAACAAATTGGCGTTGTTGCAGGGGAACACAAACCTTGGTGGCAACAATATCACTGAGTTTTTATTTTGATTACTATATTTATTTAGCTCACCTGGCGACTCAATAGGATACATGGACGACTCCACAGGGAAACTTCCACAAGAAGATCATTCGGTTTTGATTTCCTCTCAAGGTCTAGTTTCGAGCCGAAGCGAACCCTAACATCTTTTCTGAAACAAGACTATACTCTCACCATGAACTCTCCCTAAGTTGGTAAGCATATTAAGTCTCTGGTAGGTTCTTTCGACAAACACTATGGTGAATCTAACATCGACACCTTCATCTTTGGTTTTATTTTCATCTCAAGCTAGTTTTATGGCCGCAACTATGCTTGTTTCATTCTCAGATTAATATTATGGCTGGGGCTGTGAGACCACAAGTAAGGTATAGATTCTCTGCTTATGACCCACTGAGTTTTGTTGCATTTATAGATTATCCTCATGGCTTACTTGCAGGTGACTATCTTAAACTCATACCTCGGTTCACGAGGAAGTTGGGAGTATCGGTTGAGGATCACTTGGATGATTTTTAAAAGGAGGTGGATGATTTTGATGTGGAACATGAGGATGTGGTGATGAGGATGTTTGTGCTAACCCTCGAGTTTTAGGCACGAACATGGTATAAATTCCTTTCTGATGCCTTCATTGATGGATGGGATTCGTTCCAGGAGAAGTTCATTGAAACATGGGCAAATAACATGACAATTTTTCCTTAATTAATGCTTTTGATAATATTAAAAAGAATTGGAATGAGACTGTCACTAATTTTAATGCTCATTTTTCTAAGGTTTATTACAAAATTCCTACTACTATAAGGCCTAATGTGTAATGTTCCTGACTTGGCTAGTCTAGGAAGCATTGCTAATGTGTGTGTAGGATTAATCGTTTACATCATAAATGATCATACAAATAACAAATGCGACAAAGGACTGCAAAGTTTATATTATGATATCTCTGTGGAGTACAAACGTTGAATGTAGCTAAATAAAATGAATCACTCGGCTAGATCAAAAGACAAAAGGATCTTAGCTGGAATATATTAAGCAAACTAAATGATAATACTCGATAATATATGAGCACTGCGGGATCAATGGATGAGCTAGATCTATGGCAGCTTGTACGGTAACTGCTGGAAGTATGGAAAGTTCGCCCTAGCGGCTATACCTCTCGGAATGGCCTGGAAACTGTCCCAAATGGTGCGCCCTGCTCTAGCTCATAGGCTTGGTAACTGAACGACCCCTCTGCTAGTGGGTTTGGACCCCGGATGGATACCCCTGGGGGAATGCGCCCCTCTCTCACTGGCAAAATTCATCCTAGTGATTTCATCGTCGGAATCGGCCGAGATGTATCTCAAAATGATCGTCTTGGTCTACTGGGAAATGCGTCGGAAGGGTTTCCCTGAATCTGATTCGATGCTCGCTCGGGAACCCCGAATGTGTCCACCAAAAGTGCTGCACTTCCAAGTATGGAAAATGCACCCTAGGTGATTCTTCCATCGGAATCTGATGAGGAACCAGGCAAAAGATGCGCCTTGCCTTCCTCTCAACTGGGTCGGAGGGGAATCTCTGAACTCTCCATGGATGGGACAAATCAATTCTCTGAACCTCCTCAGGAGTTGTGCCCTCACCCTGGATAAGTGCGCCCTTGCTGCTGGACCCTGCGTAACTGCTGCTGAAGAATGATGGAAGACCTCTGTGATCTTCCTGGTGACTAGGATGTGTCTCTAAACACCGAAATCAACCAACTGGTGTCTTCCTCCTGGAATCCATTGAACTATCTCTCCTGAGATGTGCCTCTCTCTCCTCAATTACAAGTCATAATCTGCATAATGATGAATTAGGTCGCTGACTCTTCTCTTATAGCTTCGAAAACCCTAATTCACTGTTGACTTCTAATTTTAGCTCATCTGTTTTATTTTTAGCTCATAATGACTTAAAAGCGCTTTTAACCATTTTTAGTTCAATGTCACTTTCCGAACATAACACCTTTGACTGGAGTGACCTCTAGTAACCATGTTTACCCCTTTTCTGGTCTTGGCTATAGTCTAACGGGGCGGTTTAGACCATTAAGCCTCCTCTCCGGAGCTCCTATTTGGAAAGGGACATTACATAATGCTGCTTTTGCTTTGATTTATTATTTGGAGGCATATGATGGAATTTTGGGTATGTTTTTCAGGGATGAAGATCCTCAAAATATGGAGGAGGCCCAAGCTGCTGCTATCAAAGTAGAAAGAATTTTCCTTGCAGTCAATAAGTTTCCTCCGATCCATGTTCCAAACCCACCAGTGAAGTGACACCACTCGATGATCTTCAATCATTGGTTGTTACATGAGTGCAAGAAGTCCTCATGATTGAAGATGAACCACAACTTGCACCGTATCAAGTTCCCAGAGATGAAGAAGATGGTGAAGGCTCAATCTTAGATGATCAAGAACCAATAGTTGCACCACTTGAGTCATATGTAGAGTTCCATGAAGCTGAAGATCAAGAGTTGAGTGCTCTAGTGTGTTCTTTGACTCATTTTAGTGAGGATGGAAAATTTCAAGAGGAAGAACCACATGTCAGCTATACATAATTGGATCAACAAGAGACTTCATCATTACCTATCCCAACAATGGTTCAAGAATAGCTTGATCAGATACCATTACAGTAGGAGGAGCCACTTTTGGTTCAACTAGAGGGTGATATCCTTTACATTTTCCCTATGATCCCGCATTCAAATGTTGTTCTTCATGATCCTTTGACTGATCAATGCTTGGGTATTAGGGTTCATCATGATCTAGTTGAGCTTTTAGAATGATGGAGATATTTCAACAGGTATATTTTAGGAGTTTTGTCTCTCATGCATTCAGGCTTATTACTATTGAAATACCATGTTTCAGATTCCAACCAATATCCTTTAGTTTTTCCTTCACTAGCAAGTACATCAAGGCATATTTTCGACATATGAGATTTATCGATTTGTTGCATTGGAAGGTTAACGTTCTTGATCTTTCTTGTAGGACCGATGACCTAGCTGCATGGTTACATTAGTCTTTTGAGTATGTTGATTTGATCATGGCAGCTTTGAGGTGAAAATTTTGGGTATTAGTCTTAGTTTCCTTTCCTTTCTGTATGTCATTTCAGATTTTCCTTGCTGATTTTTTATGTTTTAGGATAACAATTTAACATTCTATTTGCAAACTCTTTCCATTCAGTTATTTTACTTTCAGCCTTAGCTAAGTGTCGTTGATTTTTCCTTCTTATATCAACAGGTGGTCATGTCTTGTGATGTAGGTTTTTCCTTTCATAGTATAGTGGCTTTCCGCTTAGCTATTCCCAGGTCAAATTCTGAGTGTCTTATCACACATATGCCGAGCCTTTGTGTCTTATCATTAGAGTGAGCCCGAATGAGGGTCCATTTGTCATGTTCCAAAGCATTGAGCCTTTAGGATGAGTAGATTTGAAGAGACATATGAGAGTCTTGAGTCATCTTATGTCTTGTCTCTTCATTGCTTATCACTGAGTCTTCTGCTTTGAGTTAGTTGTCCCCCTTATCCAACAATAGGGACATGGTACCATGCATCTCATATCTCTTGAGTTATCACTTTGTGTCGAGGGAAGAGTTTTCATGATTGCTCTTTCTTTCAGCAGATCATCCCACATCGACTCTGACACATTATCTGCGGGTGATCCAGAAGTAGAGCACCTTGATAACGATTAGCCTCATTGGTAGTTATTTCACATTCGACAAGGGTGCACATTATTGGGCCTTGATTGAATGATCCTTGTCATTGTTTGACTTCAGAATATCTTTCAGCATGATAGGTTGTGCTCGTACCTTAGGACCCATTGACATTATTGGTGGGTTTCCTTCGCACTTGACATGTGTTTACCTCATTGACATCTGACTAAGTGACTCTTTCCCATGTGTTGACTTCATCACATTTACCACATGGAGTGTACATTGTAGGTGGTAGTAGGTAGAGGATTTGGATGAGACCCCTTGTTTTCTCAGTCGGAAGTTTATATTAATAATAATAATAATAATATATTTTTTTAAGGTCACGGCCAAGCCACACCAAATTGGTGTATGAGACCCCCTTGTTTGTGGGACAAGGGACCCTCCTCCGCCCAACGATTTCACTGGTAAAGTCTACAGAGGTATACATACCCTACTCCCCTCTAGATTTGAACTTGTGACCTCTTAAGAGGAAACACATGTTCTTAACCATTACTTTGACTCCATTGCCCATTGGATAGGCAGTTGGTATCACAGGTCAACTTACATGGCCTTTTCATTCCACACATGTATAGGGGTCTATTGGTGCATTCCTTAAGTTCTCACAGAGCATCATTTGTAGTTTGCAGACGCAAAGATTCATATGGTTCTCGACATTTCGTAGGGGCATCCCATCCCCTTGAGTCACCATTGTTAACCCCTGGATTTTTCACCTTGAAAATCTTGAGGGTTAAGAGCCAACATAGTCTATTTTAGCTGGCATTCAAAGATTTACCCAGATTGAGCATTAGTGCGAGCCAGGTGTTGGTTCTCATTAGAGACAGGTAAATGACTGCTGTTGTGGTGGTTTTTGCTTCAGAGACAAAGTTAGCACAATTTTCCATGGATTTGAGAGAGATTGTTATTTTTAGTAGGTGCCCTACTTTTTAGGAGACATTGACTAGCTACTCGCATGTCAGTTTTGAGCATACAATATTGGTCCTTGCATGATTTTGAGCCCGATGACACTTTTTCCGGGTGACATGTAGGCACTTTCTATTTTTAGCAGGTTGAGTTCCAGGGTTCAGATGACGATTACAAGCATATATTCAGGTACCTTACAAAAAATTGAATCTGATGAGTCTATTTCGAGCGACATGCAAGGACTTACTATTTTTAGTAGGTAGAGTTTCAGGCCTTGCATGTTGATTCTGATTGCATATTTGGAATCCTCACAAAGAATCAAATTCAATGAGTATGATATCATCGACATGCGACGAGTTTCTATTTTTAGCTGTGTCTATTTTTAGACATACTATATTTGACAATGGTCTCATAGTGGTCTTGAACATATTTGGTGTTTTTATTTTTATTTTTTAGGGTTAGACTGCTATTTTTGGCATGTCTATATTTAATAGGGTGATAAGTGGCAGGTTCAGATTTCGACATGTGGTAGTTTCAAAGGGTGACAAATGGCCAACTTGGGCACTTTGCTTGAGGACATGTGGTGTGTGCGTTAAAGACGAGTTGGTACACGTGATAAATTTACGTGTTTGAGTTAATCAAAGATAAACTTTCCCTTTCATACACATGCTCCCTATTCCTTACACACATTCCCTAAGTCTCATTTAATGCACCTCGTTTTCCCCTTTTTCTAGCATTAAGGCGCCTCCCCTTTCCCTATTTTCTAGCATTAAGGCGCCTCCCTGTACTCTATTGTTACTGATGCGCCTTACTTCTATTCCCTTATTCCGATGCATGTGCCTATCTTTATCATCTCATGAGTTTTTAGCATGCATTCTCTTATTTTTTAGCCCATGCGCTTGGCTTTATTGCCTATTTTGGCCACACATATGCACCTCGTGAATCTATATATTGGAGAGGTCTTCTCGGTGTTCAGGACGATTTTTTGTAGCAACAACATACATTCTCTCTCTTCTCTCATTCTTCTTCTCTATCTCCTAGCTTTTAGTTCTTATTGCGAAGATAACCATTGTACCGGTTCTTGTGCTTGTATTCTCTGGTGCACTCAACCCTTTGGCAAACCATTAATAAAGAAGTGTTGTGCTTGTATCGAGCTTTTGTTTATTGTCGGTATTGCGATCTTACTTTGTGCATTGATTAGTAGTTTTTAGCCGCTTATCGTGTATAATTTCAATCTTTTAAGTGTGCTTTGTTTTCCTCTTTCTATTCATCTTTCTCATGCTAAAAATGTAGGGATCCTTCCAAGTGATTTTTACTATCAATTTCCTAACGTCTTGGGTGATTTTACATGCTGCCCAAGACAACTTTGGCTGCTATTTTTTGTGTTTAATTGCAGAAAATCAGACTTCAAATCAGCAACGAGGTACTTAGGAACTCCCCCCTAAGGTTGGCACGCACCAGCTCAAACAAAGCGAAGGTTTGCCGGTGACACTTAGGACATTCTCTCCTTGAATAAACATCTTTTTCATCACTGATTTTAAATTATATCATATTTGATTGGAGGGTGAACAAGTGTGCTAATACATCCTTAATCAGAAGATAGCCGTTGGCAGTGAATCACATATATACCTTTTCTCTCCAAGAGTAACACAAAGATTGGATTGAATTGACCTCATTAGAAAACACATTTTCATTATAACTTCTAGATGGTAAATAACATAGTAATTCAAACACACTGCCAAATGCTCATGAAGGGATAAAGTACTTTGAATCAAGAGTCACCAAATAAAATTTCTCAGTGATGAAGGAGACATTGAAACATAATTGAGTGTCGATCTTGAACATATTTTTAGCAAAGTTGTAATAAACTTGCACTTGTATAGAATGTGTAACATACCCAACCGCCCCTATTCATTGTTGGGGTAGCGTGGTACTTCAAAATTTCATTTCCTCCAATTTTATATTTTGCTTTGTTAGCTCTGATACCAATTTCTGTCATATGTCCAACATTCTAGCTAGGTTGAGATTTACATTACATAGCTCTAATACCATAATTTTCCTCATTATTCTGTTACTAATTTAATTAATGCATGCAAACATATAATGCAAGCACATACATACACACATAACAACATCCATTAACCGTATTAATAACATTAATCCAACATTATCATACATAAATCCTATACACTCATCTTTTGTAAATGTATCACCAATTGGTTGTAGACAATTGACGTTCCACCCAACCATAGACTTGTTGTTGCCTATCATCTTTTTGCAATAGGGCCATCTTCGAGTTGAGGCTATGAGTCCACAAGGACGAAACACTTCAGGTTGGTTCTAATCCTCTCAGACAACCCATTCCCTAGAATTTATAGTTCGTTCTCTCCGTAATACACTAGCACTCTTTCCCCTACATCCTGTACAACCTAAGGAATGGAATCCCTTCTCTTCCATTCAGTTCCTTGGGCTATTCCACTTCCTTATAGAGCTCCAGTACAGACTGGTTAGGAAATCTTATGGCTGGGAACTTCAAAGATTCTCATATGTAATTAATTTGTCTCAATGACATCTATTTTCTTGGCACATGGCCACAATTTCCTTCATGGGTTCATGACATTCAATACCCATAATTTCATTACATCATACATGCAATCACTGAGCCCCCAGACAGGCTCCGAGACAACTTCTTTCCCCCCAAGGAAGAATGATAGAATAATCCCCTTGCATAACCAAAATACAAGGATTATATTTGCAGGAATGGGCGATGCCACATGTCTTCATAAGAAGCTCACACATCTCCCTTTTCAACTCATCCCAAGGTTGATATGATTGATATAGAGCTGTAGTATAGATTGGCTAGGAAATCTTATGGCTGAGAACTTCAAAGATTCTCATCTATAATTACTTTGTCTCAATGGCATCTATTTGTTGGGCACATGGCCACAATTTTATTAATGGATTCATGGCAATCAATGCCCATAATTTCAATACATCATACATGCAATCACTCAAGCCACACCTAGGATCTGAGACAACTTCCTTCACCCCAAGGAAAAATGACAGAATAATTCCCTTGCATAACCAAAATACAAGGATTATATTTACATGAATGGAAGACGCCACGTGTCTTCACAAGAAGCCCACACGTG